>BROG01000366.1:0-255000 GCA_030159075.1 Atrina japonica
CTCTATTTCTTTCATAAAAATCCTAATAATGTCGAAGTGTTGACCAATCACTAATCGTTATTTTGTTACCCTGGCAACCAACACTTCCCTTACATCTACAATTGAATCTGAATGTAAAAATACCCCTGTACACCCATTTTACCAAAATATGAAAATATCTAAATGTTGACCAGTCAGTGGTCTTTATTTTGTTACCACGAGAACTGAAATTTAAATAACATTTGCCATTTAATTATTAAATATATAAGAATACCCCGAAATACTTAGCTTTCTTTCATCAAAATCCGAGAGTATGCAAATTTGACCAACCACAGACTTTTATATTGTTATCATGGCAATCAACACCTCTGTAACATCTACCATTATATTCGATATACCAAAATACCCATAAATGCTATTTTTCATAAATCTTTTATCACAATACTTCTGTATATCAATTTTCAGCAAAAGTCGATAATATCAAAATCTTTAAGCTCCCCACCCCTTCCCAGTGTAGTTTTGAACCTTAATCACACTTTATATAACCTCTACTGTAAAAGGAAAAGCACAATATTGTTTTGGAAACAGCGCTCTTGTGAATTAAGTATCTCGTAAAGAATTTATGTTCCATAACTGTGTCAAGTATTGACAAAACTAAAAAGAATTGAGTTCGACTATGTAGGACGGGCTACCAACCGGCGCCTATTCACGGGCGCGATCCCACTACTGTTCGACATGGGAACTTCTGTCTGCTGTGTTTCCACCCTGGACCTGTACGTCCCTCCTTAGTCAACCTGGTGACATAGGGCTCCCCCTGTGTAACCATATTGATGCCGAGCTTAGTGCGGACGCCCGATCTACATAGGTCACCGGAGGGCAGTGATCCCACCCGCAAGCCGTTCACCAACTCAAGCCTCCAAGTAGCTGGATTACAGGAGCTCGCCACAACTCCCAGCTGATTTCTAAATTGATCGAACAGCTACATAAACATTTTTTGGTTTTTGTAATACATGGAAATATAAAATAATATATTCTAATTAAAATCTATCGATAATTTTATCGTGAATAAAACTTATGGAAAAGTCAATAATCTGCAATATACATTTCGATATTTTATTTACAGGTAATCAATTTGTACTTGTAAACGTGTCACATATATAGCCGCGCGCGACACCTGTTGGCACTCACATGTAGATAAATGGCTTTCGGCGTGACATATAAATAGATTTTGCAGATCATATACAAAGCAAAATGTTGTGTTATATATTTATTGCATAAAAAGTTTTTATATTATTCAAACTTCTATTCGATTCCGTGCAATGCCCCCACCGAAAAAAACCCAACAAAAAAAAAATTAAACCGCACAGTTATTTCATTAAATTAATTTGTATTTGAACTTTTATGGCCTCCTATTATAACTTCTGGCAGTGCCCACGCACTCACGGGCACTGATATTTATATTTTATTTTAGCCGTACTCAGTTTGGGATACCATTTTTAACATAGACCGCGGGTCCCGAAACCACCATATTTACTCAGTACCCAAGTTCAACCTCTATCTTCTTATTTTGATTTTATAATTGTTTGTAAAACTTCTAAGTATGACTCTGGAGGAAACAAATCAACTAATTTTCATTCTCATACAACATCAGGGCCCAAAGTCACCAAATTAACTCAATACTAAATCTTATTATTTTCACTATATAATCGTTTGTAAAACGTTTAACTTGAGTAATTAGGAAACGTATTTTTATTTCCAATCATTTGTGTCACACCTATGATTTTACTGTAAAAAATATATATAAATATGTTGAGTACGGTACTCAAACATTTTTTAAATATTTATGAACTTTCTTCAAATGAGCAATGATTTTGATCATTATTTTTTACACTTGTATGCCGTCAGTATACAAGCATGTCTAGTCAGAGAATAAATTCTGTGTGCGTTTTACCTTAAAATCATGAAAAGTTAGTTGAGCTTGAGTGCTGAGTAAATTTGGTGACTTCGGGCCCGAGTCACATTAATGAACTTTCTCTACCGTACTCAAAACTATTTTTGACATTTCAGAAAATTTCTTCAAATGAGCAATTATATTTACAAAAAAAAAAATGATGAAATCATTCTAAAGTTTTGCGGTTCATTTGAACAGTCGATATTTGAATGAACAAAAAATGAAATAAATTAAATAATATAGAATTCTAATTCAAGAAAAATAAAGTCTTGCATTCTGACCGTTATCGTGGCGGACACTTTTGTGAGATTTATGTCCCTTGTATCAAATAACTATTCTTCAAACCCAGATTAGGCGAACTAATAAGACACAACATTCGAATATGTTTTGCGGACAACAAAAACCGTATCTACTTACTGTGTATATCAAAGTATTGTACTTGATGTACAATGACTAATAAGAAATATACACTAGTATAAAAACCTTATATTTATATATATATTGTCATAATAAGGTCGGGCCAAGTGTGGTACTGGTATGCATGAACAATTAATCAATTTCAAGTAAATGATTTTCAGTTGCAAACTGGGTCTCTCAAGCAATTTCCACGAAATTTTATGTCTGTGTGCATCTCTTTTTTTAGTTATTGTATATCAATTTAAGTAGAGAAAAGGAAATAATTTTTAGAAAGCCAAACTATAGTCCGATTCACGTAAGATGGCGAGGCGGAGTAACCTTTTGATGATCATACGGATGATTCTACTCTGTTTCCGGTTATGACAAGCTGCACGAAAAAAAACCCGTTTTATTCCTCACTGAATACTCTCTTATGTATGGTAACAAACAGGAACGATTACTCTAGTCAATGTAATTTTGATGTTATGCCGTATTACCTAAAAATTAAACTGGCCGAGGTCAAGAAAGAGTTCACAAGACACCATCCCGCCAGGTTATATGTATTTTACTGCAATCCCCCTTCAGTAAACAAACTTTAACAGTTTCTACATTTACTTTTATCATTTTGACAATATACATGTTCGTAAACATTTAAACCTTTACTAGGCTTGGAACACCCGTTTTCAAATTAACTACCTATGCCTCTATTCGTAAAGGCATGTTTTCCAAAATCGTTCGCAAATCACGTTCGATTGATTAGTTGAATTGACGAAAAGCAAAATTAAATTACAACCTAATTAAATTAACGACTCGCCCAGAATTAAATACGTTCAATAAGGTTGTATAATATATTTACGCTACATTAAATTCAATCAAGGCAAACAACTTATTACCTTACCCTAACTTGATAGGCACGTATGGATTAGAATCGTGTTCTGTTATTTTGATTTAAAACTTTTCAACAATATTTGTAAAGGCAATGTATGCATTGTAACTGGTTTCTTGAATATTTAAAGTCACACAACCTTGTAGTTTGTTTATTACTCAGTCTTATGTGTTAATAAAGGAAGTGGAGTCTGATATGAAAATTATTAATATGGTAACTAAACAAACAAACTCTAAAGCTAGGAATGCTTTATCTAGTTTCACTAGAGATCGTAACGTTACGTGTAGAAGTAGTCGTAAGTCACGTCTTAGATGATTTTCACTAAAGGTCGTTACTCTACGGTAAAAGTAAGAAGTACCAATGGATAATCGAAACACTTAAAGTCCACAGACCCGTCGCAAATTCTACATGGACACCTCTCGAGTTTGGTAAAAAGGACAAGTTGTTTTAGATAAGATTGGCGAAAGAGAGTCACTGTGTATGGTCATGTTCCAGATTACTATCCAGCATTACTGAGAGGGGGACTTCATATTGTTTAACAAGATTACCGAATCGAGCATAAAACTTCCTTAGTGACGATTTCAAGCGTTAAACAACGTTAACTTGTGTATGTAATTTATTGGACATTTGTTTGGCTCTCAGAATAAAATATTCGTAAGAGTAAAATTGAAGAAGTACCAATCGATAATCAAAACCCAAGTCCATTATAACACGACGAATTAGATGTGTAAATGGTCTCAACATGAAGAACAATTGCGAATACCCAAAGGGATAAGACCAGGTGTCCGGAAGGAGTCAGCGTCTTCTGCTGGCATACCACACCCGTCGCAAACGTTCCATGGAAACCTTTCTTGTCAAATTCGGTGAAAAGGTCAAGTTTGGTGATAAGTAGCATGTCCTGACATAACGTATAAGTTGTGGACTGAAAACGTAGTCTAACTTATGTCTTAGATGATTTTCACTAAATGTAACTTTCTTCCAACGTTTAGATACCTAGTCACTGGTTATCATCAAACACATGACTTCACCGAAGCTGATAAAATTGGAATTTGTAAGTCAGGTCTTTCTGCAAACCATCGGAATTCCCATGGGAACCAATTGTGCCCTTTAGTTGGCTGACGTTCATATGGTAGAGACTTCATTCAGAAGCTTCTGAATTAAAACGGAAAATGGGTAGCAGTGGCCTTTAATTTGACAGTAAGATATATTGACTACGGTTTTAACCACAACTTTTTACTGGCGGTATTATGATCTTGTTTGCTATTATTGTGTTTCACTAAATGTAAGAGCCGGCCTGGTTCAGTCGAGAGCGTGCTCGACTCTTGATCGTGAGGTTGCGAGTTCGCGTCCAGACGGCGGCAGGTTAGGTGTCGGCAAGTTAAAGAACCCTCACTGCTCAATGACCGTAAGTGCCTTGCATAGGTCCTTCATCGGTATTTGGTGATGTCTCCATATGAGTGAAAGATTCTTGAGTGGGACGTTAAACAACAATACACAACAACAACTTAATGTAATTTTGCGTTACCTATTTGATAGCGGTTGTTCAGTCGTCTGTAGGAATTTTGACGAAGATTTGTTCCTCACTTATTTCATTTGAATTTGACTGTATACATGACCTGTAAACAGGGGATGTTAGATCCTCTTTGACACTTGATCCCACCACTGGATTTCCAGAGAACTGTGCTGTCCAATAAAAATCAGATTTGTATATTGCCTTCTAAACTTACTGAAGATTGGTACTCTGATATTTGTGATTTCGTATGTGTTAATCTACAGCTATATCCAAGACTTAAAACCGTTGTAAAAAAGGCACCGGGACTTTACTTATATGAAAGCCTATATACCAAAGCGTAAATGTTCGATCGAAAAGTCATACATAACGCACAGACATAGTGCATGTTGGAGCAACATGTTCTTTCGGAAAATCAAGATATCAAGATAAGGGATCAGATGTCCTGAAGAAGTTAGCAATCTATGTTTACGGGTCACACCTATTGCGAGTCCGCCGTCAATTCCAAATCGAAGCGAATAAAATCAGGTCACAGTCGCCAATATATTGATGATTCAATTAACACAAGTCGAACAGATAACTCAATATTTCGTAAAACATGGAATTTGCAAACATGGTGTCAATAAAAAGTATAAATCAGAAATAGATGTGGCGTAAACTAACACTAGATAAATCACAGAAAAGTATTATCAAGCAGAGACTTCGATCTAAACTTTCTATCCTATGTGTGAATTGTTTTGGCTCCTCTCATTGTAGTATCTGACAAATGGAATGAGAGGTAGACTACAATACACATGGTTTAACTTCAAGGTTCATTGATTTGATTTTTATTGATGGTGACTGTCCAAACGGTAGTGGAATAGTTTGTCTCATGGATAAGGTTCATTGATTTGATTTTTATTGACGATGACTGTCCAAACAGTAGTGGAATAGTTTGTCTCATGGATAAGGTTCATTGATTTGATTTTTATTGACGATGACTGTCCAAACGGTAGTGGAATAGTTTGTCTCATTGATAAGGTTCATTGATTTGATTTTTATTGACGATGACTGTCCAAACGGTAGTGGGATAGTTTGTCTCAGGGATAAGGTTCATTGATTTGATTTTTATTGACGATGACTGTCCAAACGGAAGTGGAATAGTTTGTCTCAGGGATAAGGTTCATTGATTTGATTTTTATTGATTGATGACTGTCCAAACAGTAGTGGGATAGTTTATCTCAGGGATCTTATACTGGTGGAATTTTGTAGATTTTATTGAATGGACATCAATGCTTCCAGCGCATGTTGTGCCTGACAACGTGCCATGGAAAACAGTCCCAGGAAGATCCTACCCCGAGGAGGAAAAGGGAAATGTGGAGATGTTTTACTTGCTAATTCGGGTGGTCGTGATTCTTTAAAGGGACATTAGCTGTGTTTACAAAAAAAATATTTTGATTTCGATTTTTCCATACTTTTACAACTTGTGCTTGATGTATAATAACAAATAAGAGCTATACACAGGCATAAAAAATATTTTGTGAATTTAAGGTCAGGTTCAGAGTGGTATGTATATACAAATAGTAAAGTTGAGGTAATCAATTTCAAAAAGTGCCAAACCTGGGTGTTTCAAGCAGTTTTGATAAACCATAGGAATTTAAGAATGTTCATGCATGTGTATATTTCTTTTTTGTTATTGTACACCAATCTAAGTAATGAAAATGGAAGTAAGAATTAAAGAAAAAAAAAAGAGCTAATGCCTCTTTAAAGTTTAATTTTTGTTTGTTTATACTCAACCTTTTTTATCCAAATAAAGTTTCACCGAGAGTGTCTCAGTCTCATTCATACAGAGAATTTATGTATAGATCGGCAAATTTAACGATCGGTATATTGGTTTTGTTTGCGATTACATTGTTTCACTATATGAAATGTTAAATTACCTATTCGATAGAGGTTGTGGAGTCGTTTGTACCAATTGTGACGAGGATTTATTCCTCCCTTATTTTTTACTTCGATTTTGGACTTTGGTGGGTTTGACTGGTCCTCAAGGGATGTTAACTCTTCCGTGGCACCTGCTCCCACGTCTTTATATCGAGAGGTCCGTTTATGTCCAGTATTCACCGGATTTGTACATAGTAACCTGTACATCCTGAAGTATTGTTGTTGACGTCTCGCTCAAGAATCTTTCACTCATATGGAGACGTCGCCAATTGCCGGTGAGAGACTTCAAAGTTTGGCCTATACTCGACACTTACTCCCATTGAGCAGTGTTAATGCGCCGACAGCTACGGTGACAAGAGACCTCGGTTTTTACTGTTTCATCCGAAGGACAGGAAAAGCCAGCCGCCTCCACCGAGGCTCGAACACGCGACCCACCGGTTGCGAATCTAGAGCCACGACGACTCTCGTACATCCTGAAGATTTGCACTTTGGTATCTGTGATTTTTTAATAAACATCTAGGATTGTTATAACCTCACTCCTTTTTCTTCCTTTAGAATTGTTCTAACCGATTTTCCCTTGCTTTTGATTAATCCATATCAAAGTTCCGCTGCAATATTGTGAATTATTTCAAGTTCAAATAATTTTTGTATTTTATTTTTTCTGTATCTGTTAGATCTTTTTTATTTTATTTCAGTATTGCAAAAGCTTCCTGGAAGGTTATTATTTGATCAAGTAAAACAATTGTTATTTGTAGAAATAAATCTTTTCATGATAAATAAGTGGCTGAATCGATTTTGTTTGGAATAAATTTTATGTCAGATGAACTTCCGGAGAACTTTATTTAGTTCGGAACAGTTAATATATAGAACAATAATTATTAAAGCAATGTTTTAACTGACAGTCTTCCCTACGGTTTATATTGTCCAGGAAAGTTATGTAGGACAACATCTATAACTTAAGTAATGTTTTAACTGACAGTCTGCCCTACAGTTTATATTGTCCAGGAAAGTTATGTAGGACAAAATCTATAACTAAAGTAATGTTTTAACTGACAGTCTGCCCTACAGTTTATATTGTCCGGGAAAGTTATGTAGGACAACATCTATAACTAAAGCAATGTTTTAATCGACTGTCTGCTCTTTATTTTATGTTGTCCGGAGCAGTTTTATAGAACATTCTATTTTTTCCGGAACAGTTATATAAGCATATTTTTGTTGTCCGGAACAGTTATATAGGACAACATTGATCTTCTAAAAGAATGCCTTAACAGACAATCTGCACAGACAATCATGAATCTGCTCTACATTTTATATTGTCCGGAACAGTTTTGTAGAACAATTTATGTTGTCCGCAAGAGTTATATAGAACATTTTTGTTGTCCGGAACAGTTATATCTTATATTAAAGTAATATTTGGCACTGAATACACCTTTAAATCCCAAAGTTTTCTAAAGCTAAGATAGTCATTTTTATACAGTGGCTACTCCTAGATGGATTTTGGCTATACTTTTAGATTTATTACTTGACCTTGTATGATACCACTTTCTCTTTAGAAAATACATATACATTTTAAATTGGAGCTCAACTGAAGTCTAAGTAATAGAAACGATTGTCTTGAGCATTATAACTTTGATTATTATATTGTTTATAACCATTAGGTCGTTGCCACATCTGGTGGACCGTTTGAGTCACCGAGGGTATACATAAAACTAGTACTTCGGTACCAGCGGATAATCTTATATTGACAGAAACGATCGTCTTGAGCATCACAACTTTGGTACTATGTTTATAATATTTATATACGACAACATATATCTTCTATAAAGTAATAATTTTAACTGACAGTCTGTACAATGAAGTTTTTTGTCATCCATTTTGGTAGTGAAACCAAATAATGGTAATTTATGATGATGTCATAAACTAAGTTCATAGTTTTAGGTTTAACTTTAGTTTTACTTTTCAAGTAAATTCTTTACCTAATGAACAGTCACAATGGCCGTGAGTCCACAATCAAATCCAAATGAAATACGTGAGGAAGAAATCCTCTTCATAATCGGTAAAGACGACTCACCAACAGGTATCAAACAGGTAACTAAACATTCCAACGAAACAAATTGCGGAACGTTGACATCAAACACGATTTTCGATATCTCTGTGACAATAATGTTTCAGTAAGTTTACCTCTGTATATGAAAAGTTCATATGTTGAACACGTCTGACATATTGGATAATTTCTTATATATGAACACCACATGCAGACGAAAGCGGGATATCACTATCTAAATGTGGGAAAATGTCGATTGGGAAGGCGAAATCGTTGCGTTTGTAACAGAAACAGATAGATTGCATAAAAGTCAAACACTTTTAAAACAAATACATGTATATTCATAATGAATTTGAATAATGTTTTACGCCACACTCAAAAAATTTCAGTTTTATGTTGGCGGTCAGTTTTTATTGGTTGAGAAGAGAACCCGGTTATCCAGACAGAGACCGTCTGACAAAATTTCTCACAAAAAACAGATTAGGTTCCAGCGGGGCTCGATCCTGCGCTGAGCAGAAGTGAGAGACTTCACGGTTCAAAGCGCGAAGTTCTATCCACTCTGCCACGGAGACTCATATACACTAAATTTAAGTTACATGCTTCATGACGTGTATTAATTTGACTTCGTTCTAGAAGCGTTTGTACATCTTGTATATCGTTTTATATACCTTGTTTCAGCCGCTGATCATCGTCAGTTCTATATTCAAATTCCTGATACATCTTACACGGATTTGGCAATACATTTTTATTATTTGGCCTCGTATGATACTACTTTTACATTTATATTAAATTCGAAATCAACTGATGAAGTCTTATTGACAGAACCGATCGTCTTGAGCATTTTGTCCTCATTTTTAAAACTATAACTGTGGGATTATTGATAATATTTTAGTGGAACTACTATTTTGATCTTTTCGTACATTGGTTTTACAATTCGTGCTTCCTACGATCACAATCTGTCGTTTTTTTGTACAAAATATATATTTTGAATGCAAATGCACCTTTCCCTTTTCAGCTTTATTCACTTCATAGACCACATGACATTGATCTCATCTCGAGGTGGGAACTCGGAGAGGCTTTATACGATACAAAGAATTTGAATATTGTAAGTTCGTTTTTATCATAATTTGTTTAAATGCTTTGATTGTTTTCACAAAATCTCACACACACACACACGTGTGTTTATTTTTGGTACTGCATAGTTAGGTTTTAGATATGTTGGTCATTAGATATATTGGTCATTATCAAGTTAAATGAGACAATAATAGTATGTCAAAATTATTGAAATGTTAACTTTGTACATATGCGTTTGTACACGTACCTAATCCAATTCCATTCTATTAATTCCTACGCCTCCATCATTGTTTTATATGTAACCTGATCATCATAAAATTCAAAAGAAAAATTCAAATATTTTAAAATAATCAAAACTTTATTACAATGTACATCATTGAGGTAACTAAATATGCTCATGTTGCATGGATTCCTTAGAGCTGAAACAAAAGCGGTTAGATTTCAGAATACGTATACCAGCGTATTGTTGTTTGTGGTCTTAGATGTATAATTATCATGGGTATATCGACTTCACGTGCAGTCGTTATCATGATTATCAAAACAAATTATGATATCGGTTTTCCCAGATTGCAGAACATACGACCTAAACATACCCTACGAAATAACGTGTATTACATCGATTTTTACCTGGGATTTTATAAATTTATCAAAGCACGTTAAGTTATCTGTTGTTTACTTATTTTATTTGTTTTTCAACTTCAAATGCCAGGTAAAATTTTCTTTACTGATTGAACGTAAATATACATTTACCTGAACAAGATATCTGTAGAAATTAGACCTATATGTGTCGATTTCTTTAGATCAAATGTTGACTTTATGTGATCGAACACCATGAAAAGGAAAAAAATAAATAGCGGCAGAACGTTGTGATTATAATAAATAAGTAATATACAAGCATGTACTCCAAGTTCACGGTAATTGATTTTGCAGAACGTTGTTTCAGTTAAATGAAACTTAATACGTTGATGGTGTTTTAGAATCTTTGTTTCTGTATTCTATATATAGACCGATTCTACTGCGTGCTGATGACATTTTGGATTTACATTTTTTATATACAGCTATCGACTTGTGCATTTTCTGTCTTCTGAATAGTGATACAACATATAGATATAGACATTGGTGTTTACAGGTGCTTTTCATTGTGATTCTGTTTTATGTATGTTTATGAAAAAGGTACATTTAAAAATGAGATATAGAGAAGGTGGATTGTTTACATCTTTTGTACAGCATAGTAACGAGTAACAAGCATCGAGTACATGAGTTAACGACAAGCTGCTCAGACTATAAGCGACTGTTTACGAACGAACCGTTATTATTTACCTTGATGATCAAGACGATGAATTGATCACTTATCGTTCCCGAGATTTTCACATGTTGACTAGTTAGGACGTGAGGTGATATACATAAAAATACTCGCTGGATGTAAAGTGTAACTAAATATCTTGGCGGAAAGTCCAGTGTCATTAACGAAAATAGAGAAATTCCGGGAACAGAAAGAAAGAAGAAACATGGATCAGGAATACGATGCAAAAGCTGCAGATAAGCCTCATTATATGACGGGAGCTGAAAAGGGGACAAGATGTTATTTTTACGTCGAAGGAAACCCAAAAGATGGACCAAAAATGATACTTGTAAATACTAAGATAATAAAAAATCACCAGGTATTATTAGATCGTTGTTCGGAAAAGGTCGGATATGCAGTGGAAAGATTAGTCACCCCGAAAGGAGGAACTAGCATAAACAAACCCGGGGAGCTGAGAGACGAAAAATTTTACATTGCATGTAAAAATAAAAAAGTCCAACTATTACAGTAAGTAACTTTTTATATATTACCATATTTTCATTTACGATGCAGTTAAACATTGTGTAAGCAACACCTCTTATAATTTAATCTCATGCTGTAAATCCGGTTTTAGTCGCGAAAACTGTATTTATACGTAATTTCGCGAGCTGTCACTCGCGAAAATAAAATTAACGTGTAATAAATTATAATAATTATATAACGTAATGGGCATTCAAAACTTAACAAAAAATTAAGAATTTGTGAGTCGCAAAAATAAAATCCCACGAAAATGTCGGGATTTACAGTAGTTTAGGAAATGAGTATTCGGCCGAATATTTCTACAAAAGAAAAAGTTGTGGTGTATTAGTAGTGAAATTTGCTGCTATAAGATACTGTTGACGACACAGAATTACATTATGACACTTGGGTAGGGGTATATATTGTCAGGTGTAATCAGGTGTTGGGCACTGAACGCACATTATAACTAATATTTCCGGGTGTTGTTAATTACTCGATTTCCCTATGCAAAATATATGCGGTGGGTTTTTACGTGATGCCATAACTGACTTTGAGCTGTCTTGTGTTAAACGATAATTCCAAGCACTTTGGGACTGCTGCTCGCTGGTTAATTTACACGTCAAACACTTCATTGCATATTTTGTGTAAATCACTCAACGTGTAAATTTGATTTTTTACAGTCTTTCTGTTGTATGTCATCTTTTACTCATAGTCTAGATCATTTTAAAGATTGATAAAGTCTTCTGTCATATGTCAGGAATGTATGATTTGAAATCAAAATTTTACAAGTATTTTATGTGCAATTTTTAACCTGCTCACTCCCGTAATAGGACAGTAGAACATTATATTTATTGACTTGGGAAAGTCCAAATATTGCCAGAGGGGATGAAATAGAAGTTTTGATGTATAGGAATAACAAGCCCGGTAGCTGTGCCTTCCCTTTCAGAAATAGCAGTGTGAAATTCAGATTGTGTGTGTCGACAACGGACAATATACTAGTATTTAATCTTTCTCTTGGGTTTAAATTGATGTCGTGTACACTATAGGTATTGGATATTTCTTAAGAGTATTTCTTTAAATTCTATTGAATAACTTCATAAAACTATTCCTTTACAGTAAAATACCAAATATGCATGCTGTTTTGAAGATTTTAAATCATATGATTTAGTGAACAAGAAGAAAGACTTTGTATTGCTTGATATATATATATATATATATATATATATATATATATATATATATATATATATATATATATATATATATATCTGTATCTGTGTGTGTGTGTGTGTGTGTGTGTGTGTGTGTGTGTGTGTGTGTGTGTGAGAATCTACCGGTAGCCAACCATAAATCGATGCTTCGATGTTTATCGAAGTAGTCATACGCTAAAGGAGGTAGTAAATAATATCATAACAAGATTTCACAACCTGCATTTAACAGCATTGAATTCAAATCCGTTTTATTTATAATCTGTGTCTGAGCTCCATTCTCAAGATAAAAAAGTCCATTATTCTGAATTACGTTCTTCAGATATTGTAAAGAATGTTTTTTTGTATATACTGTATTTATCTATTTTTATATATTGATTTGATATACGATAGTTAATCCGACGAAATTCTAGGAACAACAGGCTGCACAAAAAGTCACGTGTTGCTATAGGTACACTATTAGCTATCAACAAACAGATGATGTCGCATTCCTCATACCATTGGGTTAATTATGCTGTATATTGTTAATTCAGGTTTATACTAACCCACTGTACAGGGGTTCTGATATGCTCTTTGGCTATTGAAATATAACAAGCACAAATACAAACAAACTCAACATGCCACGGCTTGGCTTAGAATACTCGACCTGTTCAGTAGATAACTAAATTGAGAGGTTCTTCAACATCAACGTGAACATTTCCCTGACGTTTTGGTAATAAAGCGTAAAATTACAATGACAATGGCAGAAGCTCTCCTTCCGTTCATATTTTCACAATATCTACGAGTATCCAGTGAGGAACAAAACTTTTTACCCCGTGAAGCTTGTCATAACCGAAGAATGAGTGGAACCATGCGTATGATAATCAAACGGTTACTCCGCCCCAATCCGAGTTATATAATTCGTGCAATATCTGTAGGTATGGTTTGGATATGAAACTTCTAATATCACAGAGAGAACAGACCAATCCTTTCTTCCATCAGAACATCAGCCTTTTTGTCACATTCCCATAATTCCCTCAGTATTTGATGACATCTAACTCGAAAGGTAACAATATTCTCTAACCAACCTAACTAAGTTGGTGATGGTGATTTGTTCTCCGCTGTACTTTTTAAGTTAATCTTTCAGGGTTCTTTGCCCACCTAGAAAGTTCTTTTTTTCAGCAAGTTCACATAGAGAGTAAAGGCATTTTTAATTGTTCTCCAAGTTTTGGCAAATTTTCTGTACTCTTTCTTTTCTCGTGATAATTGTTGGTGGTGTCCCTTTGTCAGAAGATTCATTTCTTTGACAACTTGCTCTGAAATGAAGTGCACAATCGCGGTGGTATTTCACCTCCGCTGATACTAGATCAATCTCAGATTGAATACTAAGTAATCATAAGAAATGATTCTGTCGATTGTTGGAAGAGTTTCAACACGACTGGTACCTCGCCAATGTGATTTTGGATTTTTAGTGTTAACAGTTACCGGCTAAGTACAATCATTCCATTTAACATCAAAACAAGGAGTTTTAGAATTGCAGAACTGCCTCCATCCAATGTTTGTTTTAACTATACTTGCAGAGATCGGTGAGGAATGACAGTTGGTACCAATAGTTTGATTCTCTTGTGCCTGTTATAAAAATTATTTACACACCATACACGTTATTGCCATTATCCATTATCACAGTTCTGAAACAAAAGCGGGATAAATGTTATGAAATGATCGGTCAGAATGACATTTTGGCCTTTATATGACCTTTGACCTGTTGGAGATGCATCAGTTTGACTCAAAGTTTGAACCCTTTCATTAAACTAGATACTACATGCCTATGTTTTGAACAATTAGAACTCTATACTTGAAAATTCCACCGTTTAATTTTCGCCTTTTTTGCCCTTTGATGAGATCGCAAATTTAAAATAAAAGCAAGATTTTTAAGCTAAAATTTGAAACACGGGCATGCATGCAATCTACGAAATTATTGTGATTTAGAGCGAATTTAAGACGGAGTATATGCTTTCTTTTATTCATTGAAATTATTAATGTTTAAATTGAAAACATTATACCTGGTAAGTTTCAATTCCATTGGTTTAATGTACGTGAATAAACATCACAGATATTTCATCCAAAGTCAGCAGAGACAAGCGAAGCAAAACTGTACACAAATATTATAAATGTTCGGTTTAATAGTATTGATACAGGATATTCCTATCTACATTGTATTTAGGGGCAGAGTGGTTAGAGTATCGCTTTGTATCTGTTACTACTGGTCAGCTAAGGTTCGGGACCCGCTGGAAACTAATGTTTTTTTGTGAGAAACTTTGCCAGTTTTCTTACTGAAATCGGGTGGTCTCTTCCCAGTTACATTGTAGCCGGGTACTCCCCACTGATAAAAACTGGTCGCATACAAATAACAGATATTATTGAGTGAGACATAAAATACGCAAAAAGACGTAAACTTCAAATTCAAACATTGTATATCGTCTTCTCTATTTCGTCTACTTTTCGTCATCTACTTGCCTTTATCTCTACCTATTTATATAAAAGACCTGTCAAACATTAACCATTTTTGGTAATATCAACCACTTTCCTATCTGCCGCTATCTGTCTCTGGTTATAAAAACCGTTAACATATCTACCTTTAACAGGATCTGGTAGTTATCTAAACTTATCGCTGGTTATACATAACATTAATATATCTACCATTTAACGTATTTGGTAATACCAATCATTCTCTTCTCTACCTCTATCTCTGGTCATACAAACCATCAAACTATCTACCTCATATCGTTTCGGTTATATATTTTACATATTGGTTTTTATAATGCGTTTCTAAGAGAACATAAACAATTGTCTTTAATATTTCACTGTGAATGTTCTCAATATTTAAACTGCTTTTGAGGTGAGTTCCGTACAGAACAAATTTTATTTCAAAACATAAAAACTAGATTTACATGAACAAGTTGCTAGAGGTACCAATACATAGGTACCAATACATATCTATTTTATCCACGTATCTTAGTTACAACTACATATCACAAATCGATAAAGTGAAAGTTTTAGGTCTATGCTTGCTGACTTAATTGGAATTCCGGATCAAATGAATCTGGCATGCATGCTGTTTAAAATTGAACGAGAGCTAATGAAACTAAAAAACAAAAACCTTTTTAACCTTTCTCTTTCAACAATTAACTTAATTTATATGTCCAATTATCTTTTTATCGGCATGTTTATGCCATTCTCCTTTAATTAAGGAAGATAATTTTTCGATAATAAACCTTTAGCTAAATCAGCAAACAGTCAATTAGTGAATGTTTTAACCACAGAAAAAATATGTCGATTTTTTCTACTTTTACCACTTGTACTTGATGTGCAATAACAAATAAGAGCCCACACATGTATACAAATCTTATATTCCTATAGATTTTGTGAAAATAAGGTCAGGTCTATTGTGGCATGCATGTACAAATAGTAAAGTTGAATTAATCAATTACAAGTGAATAATTGTCAAACAAGCAATTTTCACATAATTTATAAAAATGTAAGAATGTTAATGCCTGTGGAAATATTTTTGTTATTGAATATCAATTTTAAGTATTATAACTGGAAAGAAAATATTTAGAACAAAAAACGGAGCTAATGTTCCTTTTGAGGCGAAATGAAAACTGTGAACAATAAACTCCTGTAGATATGACCATTTTGTTTTTACACTACATTTCATTCAGTATAAAAGATACCATGGCGACAGCAAGTTTCTCAAAACGATAGAAACAGTTTTAAGATGTTGTCCTCTCCTCTGTACCACCTGGTTCTTCCTCTGGATTTCATTAAAAGAGGTCCATTTTCTTTTTCATTAGTCAGTGAAATGGAAATTTAAAGTGCAGAATGTAAAATTATAGCTCCTATTCATGGAGAGAGAGAGAGAGAGAGAGAGAGAGAGAGAGAGAGAGAGAGAGAGAGAGAGAGCGAGAGCGAGAGACAGAGAGATTTTAAAGCGCGCCCTCATTTTTCTCAGTATTCTTCGTATGTGTGTTATAACAATGAGGGCGCGCTTTAAAATATCCCTCTCTCTCTCTCTATATATATATATATATCTCTCTCTCTCTCATCGCCATGAATAGGAGCTATAATTTTACATTCTGTACTTTAAATTTCCATTTCACTTTGCCTCATATATTCTTGAAAAACTGTGGACTCTTATGAAAATCAATGACGTAGTCCAGTTCAAATGTTGTCTTTAAGAATGATATTGTATATTGTATCTGCCTGGGTCAGAGGTTTTGTTGATAGGGATCTCTCAAATGTACAATAAGGATCTTCCAAACCCTGGTGTCGGAAGCAATGTTTTGTATTGTAGTTTGCTACATTCCACACGAGTTTACAAATCGAACGAATTTTAGTTGTGTCAAATCGTTGTTACTTATGCTCGTTCCAGTGTTTTACGCAAAGGTACATGTATGTGTTCTATAGGCTTTATTATGCAAAACCTTTTTTCACATCACTGCGATTCGAGCTTTGCATATAGTCATATTCAAATATATCTTTGCAGATTACCAATACTTAATAATTCATTTCAATATCAATTACTTTAACCAATGTGTTTACAGTACTAATTGATTTGATCCTATATTCCGTTTTAGTCTCACGTGCAGTGTGTCTATATGGCATTTTCGATATGGCATTATCTAAGGAATGACAAAGGGAAGGACAATATAATGGTAACATAAGTCAGCGCATTCCTATCGATTCATTGACTAAACTGGTTACCAGGCTAAATGTTGCACTACGATACAATGTATTTAGCCATGACTTTACATATGAATGCCATTGCAGATTAACTTTGACATAAACAACCCATAATTCAATGTCTTGTTTAAATAAACGAACAAACTTTACGACAACCAATTTGTGGATGTCGCTATCTGAGGTCCAATGTATGACTCGGTATCCATGTCGATGTAATCACGATGCTACGACCCTACCATCGTATCTACGAGTTTTTACGCCATTGCTACAAAAGAAGTATATATGAAGGTCTTTTGGAACGACTTTATTTTGGTTACATTGATGTGTGGGATGCATTTTTTTCCAAACGCAAACGTTCAATGTAAATTTTTCTTAATCTTGGGGTTTGAATACAATAAAATTGTCCTTAAAAGAACTCTCGCAATCAGGAAATATATGTTTTGCATATAAAAAAATATATGAAAAATATATAAATCTTAGATACCTAAGCAATAATCTTCAGAATGTCCAGGATACATATTTATATATATCTGGTGAATATTGCACAAACACGGACTTCTGGAAATCCAGAGGTGGGATTATGTGCCATGGAGGAGCAAGACCGGTCACACCAAATTCAAATTAAACAAGTGAGAAAGTTACTGATAGGAAGCGAGAAGCAAGAACGAACATGCAAATTGGTTAACATTAGATTTTATGGAGAGTTTGGTATCTAATACACGTTTAATATCACTCTTATTACTGGTCTGTAATTTACATTAGATTAAGCAGGTTATGTTACTACCTATGATCCTTTCTGTGCGTAAAATAATTTACTCGTGGAGATCATTTAGGTCATGCTGACGTTCGAGCTATGTTGATGAGAATGGTCGAAATTATGAATTGTACTCTACAGAAACTAATCCGGAAGTAACGAACAAGCAGTTGGGAACATATTTTAACTAGATATTTTTCTGTTCCTTATTTTCTACAGCTGAGACGTTATCATACATTCATATTTTAAGGAGTTGTGTCCCTCTATCCCCAGAATATTTCGTTTACGTACAACTGATCCGATACGCAGAAGTCTGTTCGACGTATGATCATTTCCTAAAGGAAAACTAATACGTGATAAGGTTCACAGTGATATAAGGAATCGTGTTTTAAGTTAACATTGCGCATATTCTGCAGTCGTTACAATGGTCTAGTTTACGAATACAAAACGCCTGTGTATCTGCAAAAGGCTTCTCGGACAATGCGTATGATTTAAGGATGCAGGTATTGAAACGATACAATAGATGATATCATCAAACATTTTATAATAAAACGATAAAAACTAGAACTGATAAGTTGAAAGAGCAGTCTATAGGGAAATCCCGTTTTTTCAACATACACGTCTTTATAATCTTAACTTCCGTCTTACGTGTCTCTGGGATATTTGGCCAGGTGGTTATACCATGAAAAGAGTTAACTCCACAATATATCTGACCAATGGTGAACATGGGTCAGAAACCTTCCTTGAATTTAAGACGATGTTGGGAATTCTTTATATTCACTCACAAGTCGGTACCTTCCTGAGTAACTGAGGTCTTTACTCACACGAAAAATAAATTATATAAAACTGTCATAAAATACAAATAAAACAAACATAAGTATGATAAAAACAAACAAATGAACCCTGACACATACTGAGAAAATAAATACCAGTGATATTATACAGGCTATGTCTGTATAAATTATTCCATGCAAATAGCGGGCAAATACAAATGTTCATAGTAAATCATTTTACAAATTTTTCTTTCTATTGTTTGTTGTTATATTGGATTAGGCATGCAAAACGTCAACATTAGGTTTACAGTTCAAACAAACATTTGACTTTGTATTCACCGTGTGATATAATGTCGACGACAAAAAAGCAATAAAAACATCGTTTTCTTTAAAACCCGTTAAAACACCTGGGAAACACAATAGCCTACTTATAAAGCGCATAGAAACATCCCTTCTGTGTCACTCTTATGTTAAATTAAATCCTTCCAAGGCCCCGTTTTATTCGGTTCATGGTGTAAAACTGTGTGACCCGACTGCACCTACCCGATAAACTGACAACTTCACAGCCGCCTATGTATCGGTAAATGTGTTATGCGGCGTATATATAACAGTATGTGCTAAATCTAAGTGACAATTGATATTTTATAATCCTTCTGTATGGTGTTTAGTTAGGCACAGCGTAAACGAATGAGTTGCAACGTGTCTTTAGTTTCACATAAACGGGTACAAGGGTAGTTTAAGGTGACTTCAAATAAATTATGCACGAGGCCAGCGGTCACATAGATATTTATTTTTCTCAAAAGATATTATGATAAAACAAACAAAAATTATACTGGTATCGGATCTTTATGAATACAAATTGACTCAATTTTTATGAAAATATTAACATGTGATTTCCCATTTTCCACATCCAGGTGTTTCACAAACATAATCAAGATAATGAATGAAAAGTTAAGCTTGAGTATCTGATAAGCTATTGTGATTCGGACCCGGATTTCAAGAGTTCCATTTTCATACATTGATTGATTAATCAACACTGGAAGAGGCATACCTGCTCAGATATGCCCTTTGATAGAGCATTCAGGTAGTTTAATCAAAGTATGTGACAATGCAATGTAATCCAGAACAAAATGAACATAATCAAATATAAAAATCTCATATACCAAAGTAAAACTCTTCCGGATGTCCAGGATACATATACAATTCTGGTTAACACCGGACAAACACAGACCTTTTGAAATCCTAAGGTGGGATCAGGTACCATGGAGGAGTAAGCATACCCTGCAAATAATAACATATTATTTCAGAATATGCGCAATTTTCTATGAAATCTCTAATTTCCCTTCAACAAGTTCATGACTTAAAGACAACGATGAAGACCATTCAGTGATTCTTACTCTGACAAATATGGTAGTGTATTGTATACGCGGACATATTTACGTTTACGTTTGAGATTTTGAATTCCTTTTTTGATATTAGTTGTTGAATCAATTGTACCAATTGTTACCAGTCGTTTTACCCCCTGTCTCATCCTGATGTCACATGACGGATATAACTGGTCGACAGATAATGTTTATAAGTTGTTGAATCAATTGTACCAATTCTTACCTGTCGTTTTACCCCTGTCTCATGTTGATGTCACGTGACGCATATAACTGGTCGACAGATAATGTTTATATTTGTTGAATCAATTGTACCAATTGTTACCTGTCGTTTTACCCCTGTCTCATGTTGATGTCACATGACGGATATAACTGGTCGACAGATAATGTTTATAAGTTGTTGAATCAATTGTACCAATTGTTACCAGTCGTTTTACCCCCTGTATCATTCTGATATGTCACATGACAGATATAACTGGTCGACAGTTTCCTTATTTAGTACACCTGATGTCACCTCTGGATTTTCGTATAGATAGTGTCTATATTCTGTTTTGCGAACATTACTTCTAATTACACTTTGGTGTTTGTTTTCATGTCTGTTCTGTCAAGAATTCCTTGGATATATACCTTATTATTATCTTTAAACTTTGCATGTGTTCATTTTAATACATTACCCAGTTTATAAAGGATTAATTATTTTTGTCAAAAGGTTTAAGTGTATGCTATACCTATGTAAAGTACAATTGATATCGCGTGGTGTTTGCACGCACCTACGTAATCGTGGACATGTTCAAAATTTATCATTTAAACGGATTTTTCAAATTAAATTAAATTTTATTCAAATGAGATAAAATGTGCAAATAGCGATAGATAACACTTTAAGATGAAAATTCAAGAAACGAAAGACACTATTCGAAATTTCATCAAATCCTTGGTGTTCAAATTTTGTATTTTTCATCTGTAAACTGGAATCGTAAAGCATATTACACAGCGATGGGATATCATAACCAGGTGTATTCTCTTCTGACGATTTACCATAACAAGTGTATGTTACCGATATTGGTATTGATTTACTGTGTACTCTGTGAATAAAGTATTGACCCCAGGATTTGTTTTTGTCAGAATGAGAACAATCTTTTAGTAAAGAATGCATTATGATTCCTTCGTTAGTACACATGGATAACATGGTTATTAATTATCTTTTTTCTCATAGAACTTTCCAAAGATTCATACGGCCTTCGCGTTTTCATTACAGTTGGTATCACGTCTAAACATGTACTAAAATACTGATACGTACTTTATGGATAGATTCTGCAACAACAAGCCCTGCTTATTTACATCATAAACTTTGTTACCATGGGAACTTTTTTGTTCTGTTGATTTTTCTTATAGGAATTAAACATTGTTTTAATTAACAAGGTATATTGAAGCGTAATCAAAGTTTTCCATTAATAACATGCCATGTAATATATACATAAATGGACACAGAACTCATCAAAAGTCCACATCAAAATATCTCAAATATCACTAATTATCTTTCTTCCCAAATAAACACTGTATAGGTGGGAAATTATATCTCGTGTCTTGTGTATTCTGTTGTTTTTATGTATCTCTTATGTCTCAGGATGTGTATTCTATTGTTGTTAATGTATCTCTTACGTCTAAGGATGTATATTTTGTTGTTTTTATGTATTTCTTATGTCTCAGGATGTGTATTTTGTTGTTTAAATGTATCTCTTGTGTCTCATGATGTGTATTCTGTTGTTTAAATGCATCTCTCTCGTGTCACAGGATGTGTATTCTGTTGGGTTTTTTGTATCCTCCGAGTCTCATGATGTGTATTCTGTTGTTGTTAATATATCTCTTGTGTCTCAGGATGTGTATGTTGTTGTTTTTAATGTAAATCTTGTGTCTCATAATGTGTATTCAATTGTTTTTATGTATCCCTCGTGGCGCATAATGTGTAATTTGTTTTATGTATCTCATGTGTCTTAGGAAATATATCTGGTTGTCTTTTAATTTATCTCTTATGTCACAGGTTTATATTCTGTTGTTGTATGTATATCTCGTGTCTCAGGATGTGTATTCTATTGTTTTTATATCTCTCTCGTGTCGCAGGATGTGTATGTGTCTTTGGAAATATATCTTGTCATTTAATGTATCTCTAGTGTTTCAGGATGTGTATTCCTGTTGTTATTTATATCTCGTGTCTCAGGATGTGTATTTTTGGGTTTAAATGTATCTCTTGTGTCTCATGATGTGTATTCTGTTGTTTTTATGCATTTCTCGTGTCTCGGGATGTGTATTTTGTTGTTTAAATGTATCTCCCGTGTCTCAGGATGTGCATTCTGTTGTTTTTATGTGTCTCTTGTGTCTCAGGAAATATATCTTGTCATTTAATGTATCTCTTGTGTCTCAGGATGTGTATTTTGATGTTCAAATGTATTTTTCGTGTCTCAGGATATGTATTCTGTTGGTTTTTTGTATCCCTCGAGTCTCATGATGTGTATTCTGTTGTTTTAATGTAACTCTTGTGTCTCAGGATGCATATTCTATTGTTTTTATGTATCTCTCGTGGAGCATAATGTGAAATTTGTTTTATGTATCTCATGTGTCTTAGGAAATATATCCTGTTGTCCTTTAATGTATCACTTGTGTCACAGGTTTATATTCTGTTGTTGTATGTATCTCTCGTGTCTCAGGATGTGTATTCTATTGTTATATATCTCATGTTGCATGATGTGTATTCAGTTGTTTTTATGTATCTCTTGTGTCTTAGGAAATATATCTTGTCATTTAATGTATCTCTAGTGTCTCAGGATGTGTATTGTGTTGTTGTATTATATCTCGTGTCTTAGGTTGTGTATTCTGTTGTTTTTTATGTATTTCTTCTGTCTCAGGATGTGTATTCTGTTGTCTTTATGTATCTCTCGTGTCTCAGGTTTTGTATTCCGTTGTCCATTAAATCATAGTAGTAACTACCCGTATGATGTTAAGGAAATATTTACCTCATTCTATTTCATCTTAATTCTAAAAGTAAACTTTATGTATGCGATGCCATAAGACAGAGCATGGTAAATATTTTCCTACCCCTAAAGTTTATTAAAAATTCCAGTACCCACGTAGCAACACTTTGGCAATGTACGAGTAAACTGAAATTGACTCTTTGTGTTATGTAAATAACAATAGACTTATCTCAGGTAAACACTACAGGTAATTCGCTTGATGTAAAATTAAGATATTACTTCCTAATTTACAGTTTGTTGCTCGATTTGATTATCGATCATTCACGGAATATATAGATATTTCATACCTGATCGTTCATGGAATTTATAGATATGCTTACCTGATTGTTCACGGAATTTATAGAAGTAATTTATCACCTGATATAGACAAAACTGTACACATGGTGTAGGGATTGTTAGAACAAGGCTTTGAAACGGACAAACCTTTCTATCAGGATTTACAATCCCAAAACAATATTGTTCTTACATTCACCGATTTCTGATGGTTAAATATTCCTTAAATATCAATCATTATATTAAGATCTATCCGTCTATCTATCAATCAATTTATCTCTTTTTCAATCATTATGCTTTTTGTCTATATATCAATCAGTCTGGCTATTTATCAATCGGTTTATCTATCAATCAGTTTATCGAATCATTCAATCAGTCTATCAATCAGTCTATACGTCTATATATCAATCATTCTATGTCTTTCTATCAATTTAGTCTATCCGTTCATCAATCAGTTTATTTGTCAATTTATTTGTCTATATGTTGAGTTTTTCTAAATCAATACAACTATCTGGACTTTGTGTCTTTGCGTCTAGATGTCTGCAATTATATATGTTTATTTTCATCCATCTCTCTCTCTCTCTTTCTCTCTTTCTCTCTCTCTCTCTCTCTCTCTCTCTCTCTCTCTCTCTCTCTCTATATATATATATATATATATATATATATATATATATATATATATATATATATATATATATATATATATATGTCTGTCTAGCTAGCTAGCTGTATATTCATTTTTATATATGTCTGTCTGTCTGTCTGTCTAGCTAGCTAGCTAGCTGTATATTCATTTTTCTATTTAGTTAAGACTACCTACTCACTAAGTTGTATGTTTGTCCATCTATTTCCGAATTTGATTATGAAATACATGTCAACATTGGAAGACCTGATAGTTATGATTTACGTTGCATCTCAAAACTTGTGTCACTATGGTAACCAGTATATATTTAACCAAATAATTTAAATATAATTATGATTTACAGAATTGTATTTAAAAAGTATACTTTGTACCTGAAAATTTTCGCTCCAGTATAATTTTAGCTATTTTCGGCCTCAAATGAATGGCCGAATATAAAACAAAAGCCAAATTTCCAAACTAAATAACTATAGCACGGACATATGTGCCAGGTGATTCGGGGTGAAATTAAGACTGTGTGAATATGTTTTCTTTCCTATAAGAGCGAAAATTACCAGGGGGCTAAATTTCCAGGTATACAGTATTATTTCACCACGAGGGTTTCAACCCCATCACACTCATATTTAATTATTTTTACCCCATGTTTATTTACACGAATAAAGTTTTACATTACAATTTGTGGACTGCATTCTATACAAGAAATATGTCATAAAACTGCATTGCGACGTCACTAAGCATTTTACTAAAGAGTTGACAAGGAGGTCATCACCAGTAAAATGAAGGACATATCTGAATCACTGGAGAGAGGAAAACTTCCACATTTTATGGAAAGGGATAATTGTGTTCATTCCTTTTCTACAATTGGTAAAATGTTCACTGCAGGAGCTTGACTTGTTGTTTATGGACCTTTACTATTGCAGAAGTTTACCCGATGGTCCTATGTAATTTTCCCGCATGTCCGACATGTTGCGTGATGTATAATATTTGCCAATTCTGATGTTCTAATACTTTTCTTTAAATGAGGCAAAATGCCTACTGATAAGTTGTATATCGGTAATCCCGCTTGATGTAAACGTTCCCTAAATTTTATGGTCGGTATAAATACCTTGTTTGCAATTACAATGTTTCACTAAATGAAATGTTGAGTTACCTGTTCGGTAGCTATTGTTAAGCCGTGTGTACAATTTATGACGAGGATATATTGCTCACTTTTTTCATTTTAATTTGGACTGTCGACTCATGGCGGGTGTGACCGGTCAACAGGGGATACTTACTCCTCCATGGACCTGATCCCTCCTCTCGATTTCCTGAGATACGTGTATGTACAATATTCACCAGGTTTGTATATTGTATCCTGGATATCCAGAAGATGGTATATGTTATTTTTATATGTTTATCCCTGTACCAAGAAAACCAATATTAATAACTAACAACAACAAATATTTAGACCGTTATCAACATGTTCTTAATCTGTTGTAATTGTTTACAGTATTACTGACCATGACATTTGGTTAATGATCTGGAAATAGTGTTTGCTACTTACATACAAAAGAGATATAAAAATCGAACACGGACAATATATGCTGGACACCCAATGCATCATTAAAAATCGTATTTATAATACAAGGATATACATATTACTAAGCGCAAGGGAACTGTACAAGAACATTGTATAGAAAACCTTTCGCTGACCTTCTGTTGAGTTTATTCAATCCTATTCTATTATCATTTGACATTGATCCGATTTGATAAACACATATCCATTATGAGGATACATTAGTAAAAGATTAATATGACATTTAATGTTTAGAAGCTCGTCATCATCTTCTTTTATATACAAGAGTTTATAACTCCGCTCTGGAAATATTTAATACAGCGTTTCCCCTAAGAGTTGAATTTTCGATTTCCAATGTGGGGGATGATGGGTCGCTATTGATGAATGCCCAGTATTACTTAAAGGTAATAGCATTGAATAACCCAATAGTACTTGGAAAAAACAGTCTCATCTCGTAGTATTTAAACTAAGTGTTTAGACTTAAGAAAATGCCTTAAATATCCCGTGTATAAAAAGTGTTTTGTTAATTCTAGCTCATTTAGTTCCTTATAAATATGGAGTGGTAGCTACAACAAATAGGAACACTGAATTATGACAGGTTGGTTTCCTAACGTGCTATTTTTCCATGTTCTACTCCATACTGAGTTTACCATCAGCAACAAGAAAACCATAAGCTTTTTAATTTGCATGTCTTCTGTTCTGTCCTGTTGTTTCATCAATGCAGCCAATACATACATGTATATGAAATGAAATCAATTCTTAATGATGCCTTTATCCATCATGAAATGTGTCTTTACTGGGACAACATATACTGTATTATAATAAAATCGCATCCTCAATCGAAACACAGGCGGAATGAAAAGTGCTTTAACCTCTAAGACGTCAGGTTAATTCCTTTATATAAACTATGCAAACGCAATGAGGCAAAGTGTCAACCTTACAGATTTTATGTCACATGTATTGTTTTATGTCAGTTACAATATGTTTAACTCATCTATTAATTATAAAACATAGTCTTATGAGAAACAATGATCGAAACTCTGACAATCAGATAAAAAGCAACATCAACATGTTATGTAACGGCTTGTACTGGACTTTAGATAATGTGTCTAGTGAGTGGAAAGTGGGATATCATAGTGTTACATATAATGGGTCTAGTGAGTGGAAAGTGGGATGTCATAGTGTTACATATAATGGGACTAGTGAGTGGAAAGTGGGATATCATGGAGTTACAAATAATGGGTCTAGTGAGTGGAAAGTGGGATATCATGGTGTTACAAATAATGGGTCTAGTGAGTGGAAAGTGGGATATCATGGAGTTACATATAATGGGTCTAGTGAGTGGAAAGTGGGATATCATGGTGTTACAAATAATGGGTCTAGTGAGTGGAAAGTGGGATATCATGGAGTTACATATAATGTGTCTAGTGAGTGGAAAGTGGGATATCATGGTGTTACATATAATGGGTCTAGTGAGTGGAAAGTGGGATATCATGGAGTTACATATAATGGGTCTAGTGAGTGGAAAGTGGGATATCATGGAGTTACAAATAATGGGTCTAATGAGTGGAAAGTGGGATATCATAGTGTTACAAATAATGGGTCTAGTGAGTGGAAAGTGGGATATCATAGTGTTACAAATAATGGGTCTAGTGAGTGGAAAGTGGGATATCATGGTGTTACATATAATGGGTCTAGTATGTGGAAAGTGGGATATCTTGGTGTTACATATAATGGGTCTAGTGAGTGGAAAGTGGGATATCATGGAGTTACAAATAATGGGTCTAGTGAGTGGAAATTGGGATATCATGGAGTTACAAATAATGGGTCTAGTGAGTGGAAAGTGGGATATCATGGAGTTACATATAATGTGTCTAGTGAGTGGAAAGTGGGATATCATGGTGTTACAAATAATGGGTCTAGTGAGTGGAAAGTGGGATATCATGGAGTTACATATAATGGGACTAGTGAGTGGGAAGTGGGATATCATGGTGTTACAAATAATGGGTCTAGTGAGTGGAAAGTGGGATATCATGGAGTTACATATAATGTGTCTAGTGAGTGGAAAGTGGGATATCATGGTGTTACATATAATGGGTCTAGTGAGTGGAAAGTGGGATATCATGGAGTTACATATAATGTGTCTAGTGAGTGGAAAGTGGGATATCATGGTGTTACATATAATGTGTCTAGTGAGTGGAAAGTGGGATATCATAGTGTTACATATAATGGGTCTAGTGAGTGGAAAGTGGGATATCATGGTGTTACATATAATGGGTCTAGTGAGTGGAAAGTGGGATATCATGGTGTTACATATAATGTGTCTAGTGAGTGGAAAGTGGGATATCATGGTGTTACATATAATGGGTCTAGTGAGTGGAAAGTGGGATATCATGGTGTTACAAATAATGGGTCTAGTGGTATAGTATTCGACTCGCCATAGGGATACCCTGGAGTTATAAATAATGGGTCTAGTGGTAGAGTGTTCTATTCGCCACAGGGATATCCTAGAATTATAAATAATGGTATAGTAGTAGAGCGTTCAACTCGCCACAAGGATATCCTGAAGTTAGTTGTTAATAATGGGTATAGCGGTATAGTGTTCTATTCGCCACAGGAATAATCTGTAGTTAGTTGTAGATGATGTGTTTACTTTGTGGTATGATAGCGTTCGACTCGCCGCAGGGATAACCTGGAGTTAGTTGTATATTATAGGTCTAGTGGTAAAGCGTCCGACTCGCCACAGGGATATCCTGGAGTTATAAATAATGAGTCTAGTAGAGCGTTCGACATGCCAGAGTTAGTTGTAAATAATGGGTCTAGTGGTATAACGTACGGCTCGCAACCGGAATATCCTTGAGTTGTAAATAATGGGTCAAGTAAAAGAGTTTTCGACTAGTAATCGATTGCCGTGTCACGGCAGTTCGTGACACGTAAAAGAAACTTCAGTGCATTAGCGTCAGCCCATAGCGCAGACTAAATATTGTGGCTTTTCACGTGAAGCTGTTGGCATCTCAATAAAAATGAATTTATTTTGGCAGGATGGAAAACAACAACAAAACTCGTTTATTTAGAACGTGTTCTTTTCAACATTACTGAATGTAGAAATTGATCTTCGTTATTATTTAAAAACATTCGCCTAATGTAAATACTTGCGAAAAGTCAGTGGTCTCTTCCCGGGTAACCGGGTACTCTCCTCAACCATCAAAACTGGCCACCATCATATCACTGACAAATCGTTGAGTGTGGCGTAAGACATTATTGAAATTCAAATACAAAGTCTAGTATAAAAAAGTAATAATTCTTTATAAATAGTCACTGTGAAATGACGGTGTCTAAATTTATATACACACAACTGTTAAATTCACTTGTGAATATTCTCTATATTCTCTGCCTTAATCAACCAGTGCATTTGTGCCTTGGTTTCAGACTATATTAACTATAGTCAAAGTATCTGACATGCCAGAAGTTTCATTCGGATAGCTCTAAATATACTCAATGATACATGTAACTGTCAGCACAGATATTAAAGTTATCATTGAAGTCACATTCCACTGTTAACGGTTTTTGTAACTCTCAAAAGCATAGTAAAAATCGTTATCTAATTGAAATCTTTCGTTTCATTCTTTTTTGTGTTAGAAATTCAAACATATTCAATTCTTTCCGTAACATGTAGTTTGCGTGAAGGTAGCCGTATCAACCTGATGGCTCCTTTGGAAATAAATTTGTCACTCTAATTGATTTTTATAAGTGCATTTATACATATATAAAGACCAGAATTGATTCAATGCACGAATAACTAAAGACTCCATTTTTCCTTTATCCATTATATTTTCAGATGTACTAGATCCACATATGAAAAGTTTATAGACTCTATCTGTTCATGAATAAAATGTCATGAATAAATTCTAATTTCCAGCGGTTTAAAGGACATAGATGTAAAGTTATGAGGTTGAAAAGTTATTTGGCATTAGAGTACAGTGTAAAAATAATATACGATAAAACTGCTTGCGTTAGCATAGCACCACTGTATCTTATTAATTGATCACAATTATTTAATTTTTGTTTTGATTAATTCAACATTAAGAACGCCGTTGGCCTTCAGTTTGCTGTCAATTTAAGTACATTTCGAAACGCTTTCTTACAAGACTACATTTGCCAAATTTAAAGATACATGAAAATGCACCAACACTACATTTCCAGATATTTCGATGATATAACTGTAGCCAGGGCTAACTATATGGAAATTTCATTTTTATTTCAAATGACATCATAGAAGACCATTCAAGAATTAAAACATCAAACTTGAAATGAGATTACAAGAACAATTATCAGTAGGAACAACATGCAGCACTTCTCATCACTCCATCTGCTGATGTTAAACTGAATTATAATGTATAAAAGTCGGAGTCAAATCCGTTTACGTTCCGGTAATTACATTATGAACAAGTCTTGGTCAGATAGATAGTACGGACTTGGTCACATAACAAAAATACTGCCATTCTCTTAGATCTAGATTGGTTTCCTTAACACATAAGACTTAGGGTCCGTATTAACAAAAATCTTTTGATACAAGTCTTAAGATGTCTAACCTTGAAACAAAACTTAGGTCCCCTTTAACCATAACTCAAGTCTTAAGTGATATTCGATTATTCATCTAACTTAAGGTACCCGTACGTGCAACCTTTCCTAAGAAGTATCATGGCTTTTACAATAATAATTAAGGTCGACAGGTAGTCATAAATAGGATTTCATTTTACTGTAATCCACAAGTCCTAATTCTAATAACTGTAGACGTAGATTAATTATAAGTTTGATGATGTCGTAGTTACATTGTGGTGGACCAGATGTCCTTATAAGCTTATCGAGAGACATGATGACAAGTATATACAAGCTAGTTATTGAATTCGGAACAAACCCTTGTATGTGTCCACATTTATCTAAGGAATCAATGTAAAATGAGATGGAAATCATTAAACCGGATAAAGTGCGACTTACCAGTATGAATGATAATACCAAAGATAAGTAATTAGAGAGTGCTATAGTGTAAGCACAGGTGTGACGATAGGTGTTAATTAATTGTATTGAAATACTTGTATACCAGACATTATTGATCGAGAGCATCGTAGTAGTTCCTAATGAAGACTTTGTCTTTTGTAGTCGGGTGTTTTCAGCATTACGCTTTACGCTATGATGTATCAAAACCCTAATGAGTGCGAGTTTGAGTCCACTTTTAACCTAGGGTGATTATCTGGCGAAATTTTGTTACTTCAAGCGTTGAACAACCTTGATTCTTTACTAGGGTAAAATGGCACTATGTCCGCCTCCATCTTTAAAACTGTTTACTGTCATGTGACTGCAAAAGAGTTTATTTTGCAACAAAAAATGAAAGACAAAAACTAAAGAAGATAAGTTTACATATGATTAACGTACTGTAAAAGGGTTTAATTCTGCAGGTTGTAATTTTCACGATTTTATTAATTCGCGGATCGGGAGTACCACTAGAAGAACATCATGTTACACAAAGGGATCCTCCGATATTTTACGTATGATTTAAATTAAAGATTATTAATTTCTTTACCTCATTTATATATCAACACCGTAAATAAAGTAAATATTAACACCGCGAATTTTTGTCGAATCCCGTTGTTGTTTATGTTTATATTTTGGGACAAGTTTGTACTCGAGACATCGCAACTATGATATCTCCTTGGCCATGCAAAACCGACCGTCACCGTATACCCAAGATTGATGAACGCAAGAAAAATAAAGATGAAACTGGTAAGCCTCGTTTGCGATTACCAATTGTGACGAGGATTCACTCCTCACGTATTTCATTGGACTTGACTGTGGACTCGTGGCGGGTGTGACCGGTCGACAGGGGATGCTTACTCCTCCATGATACCTGATCCCACCTCTTGGTTTCCAGAGGTCCGTGTTTGTCCATTTTTACCGGATTTGTATCTATGTCCTGGATATTCTATTGATTTATACTTTAGTATCTGAGTTTTTTATATAATTTCACTATGTTGTCAGAGTTACTTGTTCGATAGCGGTTGTTGAGTCGTCTGTAAGGATTATGACGAGGATTGAGGACTCACGGCGGGTGTGGCCGGTCAACAGAAGATGCTTACTCCTCCATGGCACTTGATCCCAAGTGTTTGTGTTTGTCTAATGTTCACCAGAGTTGTATAATGTATTCTGGACACTCTGAATATTTATCCTTTGGTAACTAGGATTTTTATATTAACGCGATTCATACATTTACAATTTGTTTACATCTAAAGTAGTGCTTAGATAGTACAAAAGTATATTTATCTGCTTTAAAGTCCTGACAAGATTTAAATTACCATTGTAAATGATAGCAGATATTGAGATGATAATAATGATTAAGTGTTTTGATGTATCAATTTTCTCATGAAATCAGATGTCTGTCCTCCCGGTGACATTATTACAACGAAATGTCTTCACACATTGTAAGTGCTTGTGTAACCAGTAACCGATGATTTATGTGTAAGATAATGGTTGTAAAGTCGTCTGTATGATGGGCTTGTAATGTTGGCAGAGGTTAACCTCCGGGTTTATCTTTATACTTTTACTAATTCAAAGGCAATGCATTTTCGTTAAAATCCTCGGTACCGAGTTCGATTTCCAATATTGCGCAATACCTAAATTTTCTTTAAAAGAGATATTGCCTGTTCCTCACTAAATTCTCGACATTAAAAAGTAAAAGTCATGTGTGCTTCTAATGAGGTTCCGTGTCGTATATATAGTAGTCATGGCCAGACTGAAGAACACTCCCTGAATATGACAAAAAGAAAAACCATAGCCTAACCACCATCACGGTAGCAGTTGGATTTTGAATTTTGAATTAGTTTTTGACCCTATGCTCAACATTTGTCAGTTATATGAGTTCGGTCAGTCTTTATTGGTGAAGGAGAAAACCTAATTAAAATGTACCAGGGAAGAGACCATCGGCCTTCCGTAAGTGAGAGACTTCATCGTTTTAAGCGCGATTCTCTAACCACTCGGTCACTGAGGTCGTCCCATTGCAGTTATAAACTTCTTGCAGGGACTAAAACAACAACCAAACAAACATAAACGGACACGACAACTTCGTTAGAAATTGACGCTTTGATGATGTATACAGTATACTGATCCAGCTATTTATCATAGATCTGACAACTCGTGCGGAGAAAGTTCACAACAGGTGTCAGCAAAATTCAGATGTTTGAAAAATAAAGACACGCGTTTTCCATTTACCCCCTCATTGTTTATCTAAACAATTTAATGAAAAAGAATCCAGTAAAGTTCTATCTACAAGCCGACAGAGGACAAATACTTTGCCCATCAATTATATTTTCACACCAAAGCACTCAAAAGGATGGCATTTATCTAAAATGATCAGCTAGAAGTTGAGATTTTAAATGATCAAATTTATAAATACATGAGATAGCACACGACAAATTTTGTCAAACATCGTAAAGAAAATCGTATTATACGTAAGTGACCATGCAAACACACTCTAAAGATTGTTGTGTGCCTTTTACGGGTTTTCAATTTACTGAGTTTACATTTTGTTAAGAATTTTAAATGGCACTTATACACAACTGCTATCTCAAGTGTGCGACTCAAGTATTGAAACATATAAATTTACAGTTGCTTCAAAACTAGGTATATCTTGATGATCAAGCAGAGGCAAGATACCTTTTATAAAGGGGGATTATACTCTTGATAGATATTTCGATTTCAAGCAGTAAGAGGTTAATATGCAGTCAATGCACACTAGTATACTGTTAAACAGTCAATAATATGAAATCTTTTCACTTCGTTTTAAATATTCAAAATTTAAAAAAACAATTTCAAATGTAAATGTGCTATTAGTGTAGTAAAGATTTTATGAGGAATCCTGACAGTTCTATTAAGTAGGGTCAAATGTTTACTAACAGTATTACCGGTATTTTATTATTTGCCTTGTTTTATTAATTCTCCTGCTTCCTTATTTGTATTTTTTTCATTATTTGTGGAATACCAACGAAGATTAATGAGTGTTACATTCAAATTTCTTCAACTATCGGAATAAATATTGAACATGCATTAATCATTGTGAATAGGTTTTTTTCTTCTCATCCAACAATGTCTTAAAATGGATATATATTACAAAAATCTATAAATGTTATAAAAACAAAACTGTGTAGCAGTGAACCTTGTATGAACTCACAATGTGTAGAATGATAGCCACCTAAGCTCTTACCTGTGTTAATACCATGTTTAGAAACATAGTAACCAAAGTGTTAAAACAGTGAAATACACAAGTCTACAAGGGACTATCCGGAAGGTATAAACGATATATACATTAGCAGAGTAACCGGTGACAAAAGCGAAGTCTACAAGGGACTATCCGGAAAGTATAAACGATATAAACAATACCGGTAACAATAGAGAAGTCTACAAGGGACTATCCGGAAAGTATAAACGATATATACAATAGCATTAACATTAGCAAAATACGTAAGACAATACCAGGGGCCCGTTTTACGAAAGGTCCTAAGTCCTTAATCCTAAATCTTAGTCCTAATTGTACTGGGACTTACCAATCAGTGAGCGTTGCCATGGTAGTTAAAACTAGTTAGCATTTAGAACTTAGAACCTTTCGTAAAACGGGCCCCTGGATTGTCTAAAAGGTAAATACCAAACTGTTAACATTAACACAATATGCAAGGCAATATCTTTTTAAGGCAAATGGTTGCGTGTTCAAATGAAATGATCACAAAGTGCTGAAAAACCATTGTAGATCCTTTTGTGTTGGGTTTCTGTGTCATAGATATTTAATATGATAATCCTGGAAGACATTTTCCCATATGATGAAAGGGGCATTAGCAAAGCAATTATTTAGATTATTCTACTTTTACCACTTTAGCCTGATGTAAAATAACAAATAAGAGCTTTACACAGGCATACAAATCTTATATCATTTCTATATATTTATTGAAATCAGGTCTAGTGTGGTAATCATATACGAATAATCAGTTTAAGTTAATCAATTGCAAATGAAAAAGTGTCAAACCTGTGTTTCTCAAGCAATTTTCACAAAATATATAGGAATTTAAGAATTTTTATTCCTTTGTATATCTCTTTTTTGTTATTATATATCAATCTAAGTAGGGGGCCTCCGTGGCCGAGTGGTTAGAGCATTGCGCTTTAAATCACTAGGCCTCTCACCTCTGGTTCGAATCCCGCGAGGGTCGTTTCGAATTATGTGGGAAAGTTTGCCAGTTTACTTGAGGAAGGTCGGTGTGGTCTTTACCCGGGTAACCGGGTCTTCTCCCCCACCAATAAAAACTGGACGCCATCATATGACTGAAAGATTGCTGAGTATGGCCTAAAACAAAAAATCAAATCAAATCAAATCAAATCAATCTAAGTAGTAAAAGAATAAAAAAAATTATTTTGAAAAAAAACCACAGCTAATGCCCCTTGAAATGTTACCCATTTGATATCTGTTGTACCTACTGATTCTTCTGATAGTGAATTCATTTAGATATCAAGGCAGAGGAATGCTAACTCGTCGATGACACCTGATCCCACTCATGGATATTACATGGTCCGTGTTTGCCATATGTTCAATTTATCAGTATATTATTTTCTGAAGTATTTTACCGTTAACATTTTGGTATCTGTACTTATTTTACATTGAAATAAAACAAATCTTTTTAATGTCCTTTACTTTCCGGTTTATTTCCTATCTGTACATCGGTAGAAAGTATATCAATGTTCTTGACCTTATACACTGTTATCTGTCCATAAACAAGACACATTATCACATTTATTGATTTTACTTAAGTTTTTTAACTTCCTTTTTTTTTTTTTTTTTGTCATTCATGGATACTTAGTAGAAAATCTATCCTACAAAACAGATATTATCTGGAACTAGATAATATGTCTTTAACGATTGGACGGAAAATGATTTAAAAAGTTGAAGTAGGATAGGTCCGAAATGATAATACAACAGCCCAGTGAAATCGATTATCGAAATTCATTTCCGCCCATGATAACATCTGACCGTCAGGTTGGCTTTATATCTACTAATGAAATATGAATACTACCGACAAATACTCTGCTGGAGACCATTTTTAACAAAGGTTTAAATAGACTGTTCTGTAATTGGTAATGCAAAGATAATTCCTTCCAAACAAAAATTAGACCAAAGAATTAATTCTCTGCATCTTAATTCCCTTCCTGACGCCGGATGTTAATTGTGTATAACATTGTCATACTTAACAGATGCAGAAATGGTACTGCATATCAACTAGAAAGGGGTTAAACTGGTACTATGCAGGTTTATATGGTGACAACAAAATACCGGGAGTTTTATTTATTTTGACTGTTAATTTTACATCCTGCCAAAAAATATTGCTACGTAAATGTGGAAAATTGACGATTGGAAATCTGAAATCGTCACGTTTGTGGTATAGCTTGGTTACTGGTTAATTTCATGTCTTGACTTTAGTAAGTAAAACTCCTAGTAGGAAACGTGGTACTTGATTCTGTTCTAAAATATCACACACACACACACACACACACACACACACACACACACACACACACACACACACACACACACACACACACACACACACACACACACACACACACACACATATATATATATATATATATATATATATATATATATATATATATATATATATATATATATATATATATATATATATGCTGTGTTGGGTAGCAAAGGGCTTTGGTTTAATATTGAAGTATCTCTGAATATGTTTCTGCAATACTTTACTCGTTGCAACGGTATTATATAAATCGTTTCTGTAATGTAGACATCTATTGCATGCCATTTCCCATCCTAACGTTACACACATATTTATCATTCATATAAGAATTAAATCACTGTTTTATAGACCTTGTAACATTGCAATTGTTAAATTTAGTAGTTATTTGCAAAACATTTGTAGCGAAGACAGATATAAACAGACGGTAAACAGGTAAACTGGCACACAGACAGAATAGTTCCCGAAGTAACAAAGACAAGATTTTGAATGAAAAGTCTATGACAGACAATAAAACTGAACAATGGTTGTATCTCAATATGCGTAGTTTTATCACCTCTTTATCTTCCTCTTTGCTTTTCATTCTCTCTCACACCCTCTTTATTTTTATATTTTTATTCCGAATGTTACAAGTCCTTCGATTACATTGTCCTTTTTACAGTCATATGTCGATAAACTTTACACTTATTACACATGAATTGGAATGAATATATATATGAATATATATATATATATATATATGTCCACAGCGACGTTTTCAACGCTTTCAAAGAAGTCGATGATAATACATATTAAAGTACATATACACAGTCAATTTCATGTTCTACGAAGTCGCATTTAACGATACTGCGATGTCTTGACTACGATGTCTCCCTTACTGAGCCCCTATATAAATGAAGTCGCTATGTACGATATATCGCATTGTAAGATATGCTTATGAGATCCCCTGCGAGGTTTTCAAGTCGATGATAATACATATTAACGTGCCAAAATACGTTTTTGTTTCTTTGCAAGTGTAAACAACTCACGTACGACTATAGTTATTCATTGTGACTTATATTTCGACAGTGTCAAGATGTCTACCCCACACAATGTGTGTATCTAAACATTATTTTCTTCCTTTGAATTGATTTGATTTTTGAATATTTATTAAATCAATAATTCACAACATCGATGTTTTCATAGATTTTATGATTGATCATGCTTAAAAGAATACAAACCCTAGACTTCATGAAATCCGGTTTTGACTATATATATATATATATATATATATATATATATATATATATATATATATATATGTGTGTGTGTGTGTGTGTGTGTGTGTATACAAGTCAGGAAAAGAATATATAAAGCACTAAAATGACTCGACAAGGACAAAATATTTTGTCCGTGTCGTTAATTATTTTAGTGATATATATATATATATATATATATATATATATATATATATATATATATATATATATATATATATATATATATATATATATATATATATATATATTAGTATTAACAAATTTTAACTGCATACGTCTGTTATTGAAGATGTTAAAATCTCAATCTGTTGCGGTTTCAAATGGTGGTTTTATGGTTCAAAGTCATGAAAACATTGTTTCATTCATTACATATATATAGTTACTGTAGCAAAATCTGTTGACTTAACTAATTGACTCCCATTTTATGATTACAAAAAATCACATTTTAGCGGGTGTCATGTTTCGAAATATATCACTAGAAGTCGTAAAAGCGTAAAAGCAAGGTTGAACGTAATTACCGTTAATAATTACATCATGTCCGTGGTTGATTAGAATAACACGATGTATATTTACATTTCAAAACTAAATGTAATTTATTGTCGTGACTCGTGCCTTTGTCGCTGACAAATTAAAAAATATAAAAACAGATACGAAAGAAAAAAGCTGAAAATTGGAAACACACGGCCCTCAGAATACGCAGGTGTCACGGAGAAGTAAGCATTCCCTGTCGACCGACCACCCGCCGTTAGTCCACAGCGAAATTCAAATGAAATAACTGAGGAATGAATCCTTGTCAAAATCGGTAATACGATTCTACAACCGACCAATAGCTGGAACCTAAGATTATTTTGTGAGATTTTGCCAGTTTACTTACGGATGGAAGACTGGTAGTCTCTTCCCGGGTAACTGGGTTATCATTCTACCATTAAAAACTTATCGCTACCATGTAACTGAAATATTATTAAGTGTTGCGTAAAACACTAATTGAAAATTTAAAAACAAATAACATATAAATAGCAATAATAGCACGAGATCAGCTGAAGATTTATCTCAATAGACGTGATAAGTATGGATGAAGTTGGAATGGCTTATTTTGATTTTGAACTCGAGGGTTATTTTCATACGCCCTACAGCACCTCTGAATTAACCACTGATATTCAGAAATTTATGTAATCAAAGTTACGTGTTTTTATTTACATGGAAAAGTGCATCTTCAAGTAACAGGATATGTACATAATTAAATTAAATGCACTTCAAGTGTATCGGGCTTTCGTTAATTACAAATATGGTGTGAAAAATGTCTTGTAAATCAATAAATGTGGTAATGAACTTACAAGATATTTAAGTTACGTTATAAAGATCACCGAACGTCTTAAATCATGTATAAGCTCCATAGGTTTACGATACCTGAAAACAAAATCAGTTAAAACAGGCGTATGTCAAAAGTGAAAATACTAGAAAAAAGATACAAAAAATAGATTGAAACATTGCTGTCAGTTTTTTAAAGATACTATTTCTTAAAATTTCATAAAATTATGTTTATTGTATTCCAATTACATATTATGGCATACAGACGCGGACTCCCTCCGGACACCTGGTCCTATTGCGTTTGGATTGTAGTTGTTCTTCATGTTGAAAGCATATCTAATTTGTCATGTTCTAATGGACTTTGAGTTTCGATTATCCGTTGGTACTTCTTCATTTTTATTTCAAATAACTGAAAAAATTCGTCTATACCGATTGTGGCGGGAACTTGTTCGTCACTTGTTTCATTTGAATATGATTCGGTGGTGCTTATTTCTCCATTGCGCCTATTCCCAACTTCGTATTCCCTACATATTAATACTTTGGGGAGCCGGCCTGGCTCAATCGGTAGCGCGCACGACTCTTGACTGCGAGGTCGTGAGTTCGAGTCCAGCCGGCGGCAGGTTGGTTTCCTGTCCTTCGGATGAGACAGTAAAACTCGAGGTCCCGTGTCGCAGTGGGTGTCGGCACGTTAAAGAACCCTCACTGCTCAATGGTCGTAAGTGCCGAGCATAGGCCAAAATTTGAAGCCCTTCACCGGCATTTGGTGACGTCTCCATATGAGTGAAATATTCTTGAGTGGGACGTTAAACAACAATAAACAAACAAACAATACTTTGGGATATGTGATCTTCATATTTGTTTGTTTGATTGTTTTTTTTTCTGAGGGGTTTAAAGTCAATATTATGTTCAGTTCACCAATACATTACAATTATCATAAGTCTAAGCTTAAAAATATTTTTAAGCATACAACATGAAAATCCGGTCTCCTTTGAGCGACTTTCATCATCGTGACCATTGACTTAAAACTTGACTGCTTGCGTTGGTGTAGTGGTAGAGAGTTCGACTGGCAAGCGGGGTGTCCTGGGCTTAATTCCCAATACCGCGTCATACCAAAGACTTTTAAAATGGTAATGCCTGTTCATGCGCCAAGCGTAGGTCATACTAACTTATATTCAAAGGTCTTTCGGGTCTGACTGTATCAAGGTAGTCATGGTTTATATATATATATATATATATATATATATATATATATATATATATATATATATATATATATATATATATATATATAGATAGATAGATAGATAGATAGATAGATAGATAGATAGATATTACGTGGCATTTAAAAGTTATAAAACATGAATAAAATAAATCGTAAACTTTCTCAAATATCCAAATTCATTATATTGTAAAATAATAAAACGGTTAAGATAAGGTAAGTTTATTGTCCTATAAATGTATAATTTACGCCAGTAAATCAGTGTGAATATTAGATAAATGATTGATTCATTCATCAAGAAAACAATAAAAATATCGTAGATAGGAGAAGAAATATTTTTACTAATCTGTACCTTACATGTTTATGGTGTTGGGAATTAGTCACTTGTTTGGCATGGAGAAGATATAAAAAGTCTCAGATACCAATTTATAAATAATTAGGATGTCCAGGATATAGGTACAAATCTAGTAAAAAATGGACAAACACGGACCTCTCGAAATCAAGAGGTGGGATCAGGTGCCATGGAGGAGTAAGCATTCCCTGTCGACCGGTCATACCCGCCGTGAATCAACAGTCAAATTAAAATGAAAATCGTCATAATTGGTACAGACGTCTCAACAACTGCCATCGAACAGGTAACTCAACATTTCACTTAGTGAAACAGAGTAGTCGCAAACAAGACTGTTATACCGACCGTGAAATTTGCGGAACGTTCACATCAAACGCGGTGATGAATTCAATGTCATTACATTCTACATTCTACCTACATTCATAATCATAATACGTACGTTATAGTTTTACAATCAAGAAAACGGCCAAAATAGATATACAAAAGGATCGCATCTTTCAATAAGATTTAATCTGTTTAACTAATTAAATGTACTTGCAAAGGGTCGGAGCGAAACACTGATCATTTCGTGTGTTTACTTTTGAAGATAGTCATACAACTTTCCATCATAGCCGAACACAAGTAGTTGAACTTTGACCTTGTGTCTGTAAGCTTCCGGTTTTGATTTCCAATCCGTCGTTAATATTTGAGGGGTGTTAGATATCAGACGCATGTCACTGGTCTTTAATACCTTTATCCACTGGTACCTTTCTCTCTTTGCTGATTTCGTTTAAAGGTATATCATTATAAATTTAATACATATATATATTATTAATTATCTTTCCGTTTATTCAAGTTTGTAATATCACTTTTATCTCTTCTAGAGTGTGAATTTTTCTCCTCTTGGAAAACGGAATCATGTAGTAAGGGAGAGAACTCCATTAGATATCATTATTATTCAAAATTCAGGTCACTAACATTGCTCAAAGCCCAATGTCAAAGAAGCATATATATGCAACGTAATATATATATATATATATATATATATATATATATATATATATATATATATATATATATATATATATATATATATATATATATATATATATATATATGAAGTATCTTTTTGTATATCACGTAATTTATGTTATGTAGTAGAGCATCTAATGGACTTGAGTTTCGATTATCCATTGGCACATCTTCAATTTTACTCTTTACAAAAACAGATATTTCGATTGAACTACTTTGACTACACATATACATACATGATGGTCTTGTATTCCTATATATTTTGTGAAAATAAGTTCAGGGCCCGAAGTCACCAAATTTACTCAGTACTCAAGCTAAACTTACTTTTCTTGATTTTAAGGGGAAAACAATCAAAATTTATTTTGTAACTGGACATGTTTGTATGTTGATGGCATACAATTGTAAATAATGGTGAAAGTTATTGCTCATTTGAAGAAAACATCAGATATATAAAAAAATTGTTTGAATACGTACTCAAATTTTGAGTACCATACTCAACGAATTTATTCATTTTTACAGGAAAATCATAAGTGTGACTCAAACATTTATATGGTACTGATGTAAAATTATAACATGTTCACTATTCAGTCAAATTCGAAGTTTTATGAGCGATTCTGTAGTCAAAATAATAAAAATAGAAGTTGAGCTTGAGTATTGAGTAAATCTGGTGACTTCGGGCCCAGATCCAGTGTTGTATGCATTTAGAAATGCTAAATTTTGAATAATCAATTGCAAGTGAATAATTGGCAAACTGGGTTTCTCAAGCAATTTTCACACAATATATAGATTTAAGAATGTTTATGCCTTTGTATGTCTCTTTTTATTGTATATCAATCTTAGTAGCATAAAGCGGAATAAACTGAAAAAAACAACACAGCTAATGCCTCACTAACTTAAATAATTAATTTAGATATCATTTATATACTTAAAACTCAGAAAAAAAACAAATGCTGCTAGATAAAGCAAGCCAAGCTACATCTTTTAAGACGCTCATTCCGGTATTTGCCGATTGGTATTTCAATTTGATTCAATATTTTAAAGATGGAAAATACGAATCATTTTTGGAGTTTTGGATTGAATACCTGGACCTCTCTCAACGAGTACTATACAGTGGAACCTCGTCTTAAGACCACCTCACTAAGGAGACCACCTCAGTTACCACCACCTCAAATGTAAAACCATCAATATGTCTCTTGAACATTTCTTAATAAATATTGAATAGGTTCAGGCACTCACTTACGAGATCACCTCTCTAATCAGACCACTTTAAATAAGTCAGATAGGCTATCGTAATAGTGAGGTTCCAATGTATAGAAACTATTGTAAAGAAACGCTGTGGGATTAATAGAATCTATCTCCGCTTTGAGTTCCAGATAGAAAAATATCAGTCGAGGGTGGGATGAATCAATAAGTCCCAACCTAGGCGTTAGTAGAGGTAGGGATATTGATTCATCACACCCGAAAATGATATTTTTTCTATCTGGAACTATCTATCAATTTCATTTATTTTAGTAACCGCGTCACTCATCCCTCTTCAACAACTGTCCGCAAACAAATATAAACCCATATTATACACACATATTCATTTCCTTTCAAAAAAAAATTGGTAAGATTTTTGTGTTATTAATATTAAATTTTAACAATGTAAAGTATCAACATGAAAATTTCCTTGATTTACCAATATTACACGGGACGTGTGTGTGTGTATCAGCAGTTCCGGATAGAATTTTGCAGTACTGGTAAAAAATGAGATCAGTCTATTGGTTTCCAGAGGTCCGTGTTAGTCCATTTTTACCGGATTTGTATCTTTGTCCTGGACATTCTATTGATTTATACTTTGGTATCTGAGACTTTTTATATCTATCTCATGTACGAGAAAATGTGTGATTGTTATTACCTTTGTGCACTTTGTACTGCCGTTTAATTAACAATTAAATGTGGTATAAACACATTCCATCTGGCTCACGATACTATAAATATTATAAACATAACACCAAAGTCAAAATGCTCAAGACGGTCGTTTATTGCAATTAGACTTTATCAGTTAAGCTTCAATTTAAAATAGATGTTTATTTCCTAAAGGAAAAGTGGTATCAGACAAAGCCTAATAATACATCTAAATGTATAGCCAAAATCCGTCTAAAAGAAACCACTGTATGGATGACTACTAATAGCTTTAGAAGGAATTAGAATTTAATTGGTGTTATCAGTGCGAAATATTACTTTAGTTTAAGATTATCAGCTATCTAAGAAATGAAGAACTATAATCGGTTTATTGTTGTTTCCATGGTGATACTATATTAGATATTTCAATCAGTAGAAGATGCTTACAGTGGGTCACACTTTAACGTGAATGGTAATAATATATCTTATATATATACTGATATGACTAAAGCTGATATAGCTATCAATTATACAGACTATACAACACACGCGACGATTTCGGCTTTCTCATCGTAATTTTTCCACATATAAGTAGTAATATTCCTTAAACACCTGCAATATGGTAGACCTGCGTATGACCGATATGTCAGGGCATGTTCAACATATGAATATTTCATAAACAGAGGCAAACTACTTACTGACAATTTTGGCATAAGGTTATTGAAAATCACGTTTGCTGTCAACGTTCCGCAAATTTTACGGTCAGTATAGTAGCCTTGTTTGTGATAACTCTGTTTCACTAATGAAATGTTGAGTTACCTGTTCGAAAGCGGTTGTTGAGTCGTCTGTACCAATTGTGTCGAGGATGAGCACCTCACCTATTTTATGTGAATTTGACTGTGGACTCACGGCGGGTGTTACCCGTCAACAATTGATGCTTAATACTCCGTGGGACCTGATCCCACCTCTGCATTTCTAGAGGTTCGTGTTTGTCCAATACCACCTGATTTGTATATGTACTATGGAAATCCTGTAGATTTACACTTTGGTATCTGAGATTTTATATTTTTTGTTATGGCACTATTTACCAGTACCTTTGAATAGTCTGTAACGTTTTGATTTCTATTTTGACGTCACAAGATAAGTCACACACTTCCGATGCAATAAATGTTATCCACTGCTATGGCCTTATTACTTTGCCGGCATAAGTTAAGTACTACGACACTGAACAACTACCTCTATCAAAAATGCTTTACAAAAGAAATGATTTCGGTTTTCCTTTTGTCAACTTTCCACATTTGTCCATAATCCAATAAAATCAAGCAACAAACAGTAAATTTGACATAGTTAATACAGCACAATGGAACCGTTTGAATCTTTCCTAGTGACTCAGTAACTAATCACCCCTGTAGTCACATTTAGAAATGCCCTAATCAGAAACTGTAAAGTCTATTGTCGAAAGTCAGGGGTGAACAAGTCAATACTGAATGTAAAATCATTTTGAAGTTTGGATTCTAAATTATACACTCGGCTCCTGAATTCGGACAGTAGACATTACCATTCTTTGAAATGGATGAGTCCAAATGTTTCTATAGGGGTCAATGAGTTAAGGCAAATACATCACAACAGAAAGTAAGGCAATACTTACTCAAACGGAGGTTTATTTATAAGCATATGTTTTACAACAGATCGTATATAAAACTATTAACCTTAAATAATTATAAACCTCATTTTGCAAACAATTTTATTTTCGACATCTCAATAATAATTTTGCTACATTCCGTTTTCAATAAGATCGTGAATTTTAGGAATATAAAACATCTCAGATACCAAAGTATAAATCTTTAGGATGTCTAGGACATAGATACAAATCCGGCAAAAATGGACAAACACGGACCTCTGGAAACCAAGAGGTGGGATCAGGTGCCATGGAGGAGTAAGGAACCAAGACACTGAAAAATTGCCGTTTAATTTCACGATCGATATTGAAGCTAGTACCACGTGCCACCTGGTGACGTCTGTCCATATTTGACCTCTGACTAAGTACACAATAATTATTTACTAGTTTTGTTCATGAAAGTTTGTATTTCATACAAAATGAAATAGGTTCACATATTTCTAAAACAGATTATTTACTAGACTTAATTTTAAATAATAAAAAATCTCACTTTGAAAATAGTTTTATTTTTATCTTCTCAATAATGGTTTGCTGCATTCTGTGATTTCTGTTAGGAACCAAAGGCACTGTTAAATTCCATATTATTGAAATTAGAATCACGTGTCACTCGTCTGTTTCTGATCATATTAGGTTGGACTCCAGACTAGGTTCACAATATTTATTAGTTTTGCTCATGAAAACTTGATTTTCACACACAACTAAACAGATGAAAACAGGTTCCAGCTGATAACGATACCTTTCCATTTTTAAATCCTTCATTTCCGCATGTCTTCAATTGTTTTAAGACCCATCGTTTTCTTCCCGTGTTGAAATGATAATTCGCCTCAAATTTATTTATAATAATAAAGCTTCGTAACAAGGTAAGGATCAGAGGTTAATTTGTGTTTTAAATAATGTGTCATTGGTACATGAGTAAGTTACGCAGAGATCAAATAACGTGATACAAAGCATCGAAGTTTCGTACTGAGAGATCCATGTATCGCTTCATTGGATCATGTTTATGCAGTATTTGTTAGTATCGTTTGGTATCTTGATCTGATAATTAGGTCTTTTAAGGGTACCGTAACGGGGTGAAATTTTGAATAAAATCCATCCATTTATATTAAACACTATAAAACATATATTATGAGTACATACATTATCGTCTCTGATTTTAAGCATATTTAAAATGTTTTTTTACGAAATCTTGTAAACGCGAAGATAATTTTGATAATTATTTATTAATTAACACACGACCTTAAATGAACCTCTAATTAATCGCCATGAGGAAACGGAAACAGAATTCAAAACACGCACATGTGCTAATATGGTACCCATATAATGGTGTTAACAGTAGTCTGATATTTAATACATCTATATTTGAAATACAAAGAAATCGACAACATGGATGATGACAGTACGGAATTCAACAAATATAAAAAGCTTCCACCTGTTAGATCCGGTAAAGCTAAAATTATAAAGGTTTTCAAAAATGGACAAAGTGCTTCCAAAACTACATCGGTGCTTGTGAATGAAAAACAACTAAAAAATTTCGACAATTTACTAGAATGTGTAACGGGAAAGGTGACAGGAACACATCCCGTTCGTGTTTTGTATACTCCAGAAACTGGAACGAGAGTAACATCTTTTGATCAGTTAGAAGATGATAGTTTTTACGCCTATGCTTACACTGACTCGGAGGCTTTCAAACCCGTAAGGTAAGATGAAACCAAAAAGAAACTATTTACATTAAACATAAATTGTACACAGGTCGGTGAAGTTCAGCCTCGATAACAGCCACCGGAGTTACAAAATTTACTTAATACTCAAGACCAATGTAAAGATTATTATTATGAGTATTATGTAGTTTGTATGACTTCAAAGGGGATCGAGCCTCGCTGGAACCTAAGCTGATTTTTGTTAGAAAGTTTACTTGCGGAAGGCTTGGAATGGTTTCTTATTGGGAACATTGTAACCGTGTTCTCACCTCCACCATTAAAAACTGGCCGCCATCATATAACTGAAAAATTGTTGAGTGTGGCGTAAAAACTTTCAAATTCAAAGGTAAGACATCATAATACGACTAAATGTAACTTGGAACAGCATTTTATCTATTTCTCATAGAAATATTCGATCACATCTAGGATTTTGTTTCAGAAAAATTGAAAACTATGCTGAGTATGGTACTCAAAAACTTTAAGTATATACTAAGACTACTTTTTGATATTTCTGAAATTTTCGTCAAATGAGCAATGCTTTTATCATGGTTTACAATTCTATGGCAATAGATATACAAAAATGTTAGGATGTATAGGAAAGTTAATTGAGCTTGAGTACTGAGTAAATTTGGTGACTTCTAACCAGATACAGTATTGACTAAATTCAATAAGTTCTCTCTCTCTCTCTCTCTCTCTCTCTCTCTCTCTCTCTCTCTCTCTCTCTCTCTCTCTCTCTCTCTCTCTCTCATGTATAAGGTCAGCATAGATTTATTCACCAAGTTTTAAAGAGTTGTAAAAGGACAAGATATAACGCTTTAACAGAATTTTTTGCATTTTGTATGCACATCATATTTAGTTATGACTGATCAAACATTGCAGATATGCTTCTGAATTTAAGTACGATCAGAATTTTACGAGCACACTTCGTAAACCGACGCCTGATAGAACGCTGATGGAATATCAAGTCGTAACATATTTGAGTTGGCTTTGCAAAATCATCTTGTTTCTTTTGTTATTCAAATTAATTTGTGTAAACAGCAAAAAATCAACAATACACCGATAAACTGTTATCACAGCATTTAATTGCTCGCTGTGGACGCGATAAACTGATACAGATCATGCATCGATTGTTGTTAAATACAACATTAATCAACAGACAATAGATAGAGATTGCACTGTATCATTTTACATTTAAAAACCAAACTTGATTCAACAAAGTCTAGATTTCTTTATTTGTGGGTAAGCGGTCATTTATCACTTAATCGTAGTATCTTCTGAAACATTTACCCCGGTAAAAAAATTCTCAACAAAAAATATACATCAAAATGTTCACATGACCTGGCTCTTCTTCTATATAATAAGCGTTTGTTTGTTTGTTGATTTACTTCCCGTCAAGAATGTTTCTCAAATTATGTCATCAGCTTTAGGTGAAGTGATACAAATTTTGACTTGTGCTATGAACTGACGCCAATGCAGTGAGGGTTCTTCAGCGTGCCATGCCTGCCGTGACACTGGTCCTCCGTTTTAAGTCTCAACCGAAAGAACCATAAAATTTCTCTTCGCAGACCGTTTTGCGAAGGAACATTCGCTATAATTTTTAAAAAGTGTTTGTATCACCCGGTATCGGGAATCGAATCCGGGACCTTTCGCTTGCGAGTCGAACGCTCTGTCACTAGACCAAAGCAAGCGGTGTATGATAAATGTCCAATATGTCTTATAACTGATTCAGTTGGTTGCATATGTAAAAGAATGATTTGATGGATAAAGTAGCAAACAATGTTTTGGAGTGTTTACATCTGTAATATTAATTTTATATATATATATATATATATATATATATATATATATATATATATATATATATATATATATATATATATATATATATATATATATATATATATATATATATATATATATATATATATATATATATATATATATATGTGTGTGTGTGTGTGTGTGTGTGTGTGTGTGTGTGTGTGTGTGTAAATGTTTTTCCAAAGTTTGATTGTAAGATCGCGTCGATTTCAATGTATGGAATGTTAGTTTTACATCGCACCAATATATTCTTGCAGAAATATCGTATGTTTCACGTGGACTCGTGGCGGGCGTGGCCAGTCAACAGGGGGTGCTTACTCCTCCATAGCACCTGATCCCACCTGATCCGTGTTTGTCCAATGTTCACCAAATGAGTATCTTGTCTCCTGAACCTACCTACTATAATTAGATGTCTCTGATTTTATATTTCACAGAAAGACGGTAAAACGGTTTTGATCTTGAGTGACAGTTTAATGAGAAATATCGGATACGTTCATTGTTTATATTATCAACCCCAAAGACCACATTAGACTGGTCCAATACATTATGAAAGTGCATACCATTAAGAAACTTGTGGTAGTAAAGGTTGACTCCGTTGTTATATATAATTTGTCGTATTATAATGGACTTGGAGTTTCGATTATCCATTGGTATTGTCTGATTCACATAAGATGACGGACCGGAGTAACCTTTGGATTATCATACGGATGGTTCTATCGACTTTTCCGTTATGACAATCTATACGGGGAAAACGTTTTATTCCTCACTGGATACTCTCTTATGTATGGTGACAAGTAGAAACAATTACTCTGGTCAGTGTAATTTTAATGTTATGCTTTATCACCTAAAATTTAAACTCGTCCAGGTCAAGAAAGGGTTCACAAGACTCCACCTGGCCAGGTTATGTGAATTTTACTATACATCTTCATTATACCTTATGTTGTTTTCTTTTTATTATTTATCGACTGGAACTGGTTTAGGATAAGTCCCTTCAGGATTGATAACTTTAAAAAAAAGATATGTTCCTGATCAAATTATGTTTAGCCATTAACACTTCAAATCTGTATTCGATACCAACTCCCAAACAGGTAATTCATCTTATCATACTGAGGCACCAAACTACTTCCAGTGATATTTGAGTAGGAACTCTTACTTACAGTTTCTCTATAGCTTCTCTGGAACTACATCTTAAGAAATATCTACACATGAAAACTTTGCCAGATTTTAGATACTTGAAATAACTAAGCTCAGAGGTAAAGTGAATAATGTGAGTGGTCAGGGCCTTTGTAGGTCACTGTCATCTTTTGTCTCTCGCTTCGTTTCCTTTTGCACACGTACCACCTCTTCTCAAGTACCAGTAGGCCAATTTGTAGCAACCTTGTAAGGATGCATCCCCATGTTAAACCGCATAACGTGTGCAAAAAGGAACCAAGATACACAATGGCCCAAAATAGGACAAAACTTTGGTGAATCGTCAATCATATTTCCCTCATGAACATATAATCAGGCGACTTTCAAATACAGTTTGCATGATTTTAAGTTAGTACTTACAAAGTTTGAGAATGAAAACAAAATATGTCCGTAAACTGTTACAAATGTTAATAACTGAGAACTGATTGACTTTTTATGCACAAATATATACAAATATATATTAGAAAGTTGTTAGGAATTATCTAAGGATCATTTTGACAAAACTTCAAGGTCAAAGGTCACAAGTACTTACATAAATTAAGTTTTAGACATATTCGACATTTTCTTCACTTTCCGCATAATGTTTGCGAATGAAAGGGGACTAGGAATCATAAAGTCCCAAAAGTAGACAAAAAAGGACCAAAACTTCTCTTTTAAATTTTGTATGCATGATTGTTATGTTGATAGCTACAAAGCATGTAGATGAATACGAAATCTGTCTATAAACGAACCATTAGGGGGGGCTTCAATGACATAGGGTACAGTTTTATATAAATAGCTTAATAAGTAAAAACTAATTTTAAAACGAATTTCTGTATACAAAGATATATAAAGAAGTTGGTTGTAAGTGTTTGTGTATTTTTACACATCTTTATTGTTTCTCAAGAGACAACGGATAAATTTTGACATAATTTAGACCTCAGTATTATAAAGTAAAAATGTTTGTACTGCCAAAGCTGTGGCAAGAGCTTCATGGTGACAGTACATCAGTATCGTGGAGAGTCCTGTGGAAGTTCATATTCAGTGTGAAGTATGCTGTAGACACCATTTAAAGTGCATTAACTGTGTTTATGAAAAAAAGTTATTTCGATTTTGTTCTACTTTTACTATTTGTTCTTGATGTACAATAACAATTAAAAGAACTATACACAGGCACATAAAATCTTATATTCCTTTATAACAATGTGGTTTGTGAAAATGCTCTTTTAGTCTGGAAGTTTCTGGAAGACTAAAAACCAGTATTTAACTATTTGTGAAGAATTATTATTAAGATAACTCATAACACATAGTTAGGAGAAAGGCCGTATATAAGTAATATATATATATATATATATATATATATATATATTTATATATATATATATATATATATGTGTGTGTGTGTGTGTGTGTGTGTGTGTGTGTGTGTGTGTGTGTGTGTGTGTGAATAACCAATCATTTTCTAGATATTATGTATCTCCCTGAAATCTGTAGAAATGCATGTAGATGTTTATGTACATTGATGTAGATGTTTATGTACATTGATGTAGATGTTTATGTATATTGAGTTCTAATTTGTACTCAAACACACATTTTTGAGATGTATCTATCTATAAGGGGTCGTCCCGATAGTCCGACACTCAATAGTCCGACACTCAATAGTCCGACACTCGATCATTTTCCACTACCTTGAAAAACAAGTGTGGACACACTTATGTCTTGCCTGTATAACGTTAAATTTTAAATGATCAATGTCAGGGGCGGATCCAGCCATTTAAAAAAGGGGGGTGTCGTTCCCAACCCAAGGTACATGTCCCGATACTCTGACAAAAAAAAGGGGGACCCACGAATGCGACACAATGACGTCGAGGTGAGATATAACTTTCAGACAAACGTGTCTATCATTGAGTGTCGGACTAATGAGTGTCGGACTATTGAGTGTCGGACCAATGAATCTGTCGCTCTCTGACAACGGGGGACAAATGCGACAAGCTTTTTAGCTAATCTGTCAGAGTGACGTTCATAAGAATTATACTTTAAAAGGGGAAATGCGACAAGCTTTTTCATTAATATATCAGAATGGCGTTCATAAAACTTATATTTTAAGTCCTAAATTTACTTCGTTGTTGTCCGTTTAACACTTACATGTTACATTGTAAAAAGTAAAACCCCGCAAAATACCAACTCGCTTATAAGATCACCTCGCATTTCAGACGATACATTTTCAGTCTCTTGATAAGGATCTAGTTATAACAGACCCTCAGTTTAGAGACCACCCCACTAATCAGAACACTTTAGATGGTCATAATAGAGAGGTCCAATGTATACTTTGTGGATTTAATTAATAACAGTCAAATGATAAGTGTGACGGTATACTGCATATAGCTATCGGTATGTATTATGGCTCTCTTTGGGTACTTAATAGAAAATAATTTATTCAAAGCTTGTATAGACATTTTCAAAAGAAAATGAAGAGATGGCATGATATAGAAGCCTATGATTCACTGGTGCTTAACAAGTTTTGTAACAATTATGTCCATACAAATAAAGAATGATATTCAATAATGACAGTGACCTTCCGTCAACAAATCCAATACATGTGTACGTTATAAATTGAAATAGATTCAGGTGTACATTTCAACATATGATGACAGATATTTAAAATTGATTTCTAGTTTGACAGATTTTTAAATACACTGATGAAAAATTAATCTTCTATCAAATATCATGGAACCAATAATCTGATTCAATGTTAGAATTAAAAAATAAATTCTGTATTGAAATTTGTGCATATTTAATATGTTGGAACAATTTTCTATAGAACTCGTCAAACTGGATATATGAACTACAACCCATTGATAAACATTTTGATATTGAAGTTTGCGTTTCTTTTGTATTGATATCTACGCAATCAAACATTCATTTCATCTTTTTAAAACCATATAAATTTTAAATATATAAACGGAACATTACTTTTCTGAACATTTCTGCATTACAATTCTTAGATATAAATCAACATATATACGAAATTTTCTAAACATTGGAATTAATAAGTCGAGTAATCTATAAGAAAGTGAAGAAAACGCCCATTTCTTTGTAATTTACAAATTTCAAATATTTTTCGTGTAGAATTTCATTTTATGTTTTATACTGTGTATTTCTCTACTTCTTTATAATAACAAGCACAATCATTTAAAAATGAGTATAAAGTCACTCTAAACTAAAATTGAATATATATATATATATATATTATAGAGAGAGATATAGATATAGATAGATATATATATATATAGAGATAGAGAGATATAGATATTGGAGAGAGAGAGAGAGATGAGAGAGAGATATAGAGAGAGCTGACTGACTAGAGAGAGAGGTCTGATTAGTGAGGTGTCTGACTAACTCTGAGGGTCTTTTTAGTGATATTAACTGAGGGATTCTTAAAAGACTGATATTGTTGTTATCTAAACTTTTCTACTAGTTTTTGTAGTTATTGAAAATAATGATTTCCTAACTTCTTATCAACATTTGTATCTGTGGCAACCATATGTATACTAGGAGAATCCTGTCACTGTATGGCAACCTAACTCAGCTATGGCAATGCATCGTATTAATCAATGCATAATGTGTTGTTTTAAGTACTACATAGGACAATTTTGGACTGATGAAGCATATTGTATAACTTCAGGCAGCGTTTTGTTTACTCTCCCTAGGATTCTATTTCATACCACATTTTCATTTTCTTTTGAAAATGTCTATACAAGCTTTAAAGAATTTATTTTGTATAAAGTACCCAAAGAGAGCTATAATATATACCGAAAACGACAATAAACAACTCTCTCTCTCTCTCTCTCTCTCTCTCTCTCTCTCTCTCTCTCTCTCTCTCTCTCTCTCTCTCTCATAAACAGCTTTGTGTGGTGTATCTAAGGGGTATTGTAAAGTATGTTTTTCAACCAGACATCTTAGGTAACTTATATATTAATATAAATGAAAAGTGGGGATATCAAGTTTCAATTGAATTCTATGAGTTTATTCTCACATTGTACAACACAATATAGAGCAATACAAAGTAATTACAAATATAACAATGAAGATACAGAGCAACGTACCGATTTATACATATATGCAGCAGTGTCTTCCGACTTGTACGACTTTCAGAATTTTCAGTAAAAAGTAGGTTGTACAAGTGGGAAATGTTTGTATCACTCCAACGAGGTACTTTAACTTAATAAGATATCAGATACCAAAGTATAAATCTACAGGATGTCGAGGATACATATACAAATTTTGTGATATTTGACAAACATGGACTTCTAGAAATCAAGAGGTGGGATCAGGTGCCATGGTGTAGTAAGCATTGACCGGTTACACCGCACAGTCAAATTCAAATGAAATAGGTGAGGAAGAAATCCTCGCCATATTTGATACAGATAACTCCGCTATCAAACAGGTAAATCAACATTTAGTCAAACAAAGTGATCGCAATCAATGTTTTAATACCAATCGTAAAAATTGTGGAATACTGACATCAAACGCGATTTTCGATATCCCTGTGTCAGTAAGTAGTTTACATCTGTATATGAAATGCTCATATGTTGAACACTCACTGGCATATCGGATATAGCGTAGTTGTTAATTTCCCGTCTGTGTCTATAGTAAGTGAAATGTCCAAGTAAGAAGCGTGTGTGCTTGATTCTGTTGTGTCTTTAAGTCTAGTTCTTTGGGATATATCGCATTGACATATGTATGAAAATTGTCATTGTTAATTGACTGAACGTCGTCGAATTAAAGGCCACCGTTAGCTTTTTCTTCGTTTGATTCAGAAGCTTCTGATAGAAGTATAATTTGTATGTATAAAGGAACTGGCCAGTCAATTCACATTACGCCGGATAGCAAACATTGTATTATATTCATAAAATGTATAAATTAAATAATACTTTATTAAAATATCATATGCTGGATAATGTAATATCACAGAAACACAATAGACAATATGATTAATAAACTATAATTATAAACCATAATAGTTCTAATTCTTTAAAATAGTGAGAAATGGCTTTGGCAAACATTAGCCATGAGTGTGAAATTGAATGATAATGAACCTATACAGCTAGAGGAGATAACTCGTATAGTGTTGTACACAAATAGTTGAATACTGTTTTTTGTTTTGTTTTGTTTTGGGTTTTTTTTTTTGTTGGTTTTTTTTTTTATAGATTAACTTTCAACTACACTCAACGCGCAACAAACCAGGCCAAATGAAAATATTTATGTGTTTCTTATCAAATCAAATACTGAAGTATAGTTTTTCTTATATTTCCATCTAAACGTATGAGTTTCATTTTCTCTCACTAATATATAACTTATACATGAAAATGGTACATCGTTACATAGTTAAAGGAGCATGAGCTGTGTTTGCCACAGAATATACATATTTAGATTTTTTTCTACGTTCACTACTTGTACTTATACTTGTACAATAATATAAAAGCTATAAACAGGAATACAAAATTAATATATTGCTATATATTTTGTGGAAATAAGGTCAGGTCCAGTGTGGTATTCATATACAAATTGTAAGTATGCGTGGATCATTTGCAATTAAATAGTACCAAACCCGGGGTTTCTCAAGCCATTTTCACAAAGTATATAGGAATTAAAGAATATCTCTTTTTGTTATCAATCTAAGTGTAAAAAAAGAAAAAACCAATTTTGAAAAAAACATAGCTAATGTCCCTTTAATATATCTTTCGACAATTGGGCATGTTATTTTGGCAACACTCTTTACGTCCTCTCCATGGTTAGTCTACCGTGCATATCACCTTTGTTTCTCGGGGTATTAAGCCTTGTGATTATTTGTGTGCTATTATTTATTTGTTTCTTTTGGTTTAAAAGAATTACAAAGCATAAAACAAAGATAAACGGAACGATTTGAAGCATTAATCGCAGATAAGTTTACGAATGAGGAATGATAGGTACTGAGGTGTTTATAAGATCGGAATAGTAAAACAAATAGTCTGTTGGTAAGCAGGTTGGGTTTGAAACGAAGCGCCAGGAAAAACTGAACTATTCCGGTGGTTTGGAAGAAACATTAGTTCTCATTTTGCGTATGGATTATTGATTTGGGCATGGTATAAGACATCGAGTTTCGTTGCTTTTGCAAAACTAAACTGGAAAATGACAGTTGGTGAAATGCACTGTGATCCAAGCAATGAAACGCTGATATAGAGTTGAATATAATCACTCAGTGATAAAGCTCAGAATCACAAAATGTCTGGATACATCCCCGTGGAAGTACATGGTACTGTAAAGGGTTCCAAAGTTATCGTTCTTTTAAATAATGATCCCTTTTTCTCTGCACGAAATGTAAATGTTAACTGTCAGCATAACCCTACATTGGATTCTCTTTTGGATTACATGACGAAAACGTTGGGTCTCACTAAGGCTGCACGTAGAATACACACTCCCCGTAAAGGAACGTGTATAAAGGACGTGGCGGAATTAGAGGCGGGTGAAAGATATGTGGTTGCCTGCGGAGAGTACTTTGTTCCACCTCTGGAGTAAGTTTGGAACTACACATATGTAATCGTTTGTATATAAGGGTCAACCTGAGTATGATTTGCATAATCTAGTAATGTCAGGTTCTCATTTTTAGTTGACCAGGTATTGACCAAAAATGAATTAAATAATTATCATGTTCCCACTTTTTGGTAAACCCCTTGTAATGAGAAAGTGATATGATAGAAGAAAGGATAGAGAAATGTGTTGTCTGTTAGCGACTGCATTTTCTTTTTTCCTTTATTGAGAGGTTATATATATATATATATATATATATATATATATATATATATATATATATATATATATATATATATATATATATATATATATATTCCCAGGCTATCGATGTAATCACAACCTTGTACATAATGTGTACTTTAGACAACTTTTGATGCGTTTCAGGTAGATTCAGATCTCTTTTGTTTAATGTTTGACATGTAAATATCTGTCCTAATGTATTAAATTTGCGTAAACAACAATGAATTGCTACAATAACTTATTGGCTACCCTAAATACAGATAAGAACGAAATATGACAGAAATTTGAAGTGTTGAAATAACCTTTATTACATAGCTTATGTGTCTATGTGTGTGTGTTTGTGTGTAATATTGGTCGGTCTCGTCTTTTTAAAGATTTAAGGTGAGTCTTCACTTTGTAATCGTGCGGGGTTCACATTGTCCAAGACTTTTAACCAAATATTAAGTGAGTTATATTATCTAAGAGAAAAAAATTACACAACAACAGAAAAATACTAATACAATCCAAACTTCGCCTTGGTCGCGTCTAAATGCGAAGTGCAGTAAATCCGAATCCCACCGTGATACACACCCAAATAACATTCATTAATTTTTTCTCTCCCTTAATGAGGCTTAAACACAATTTGTGCACGAAGATTAAGATTTCGCGATCTCTGCTTCAAAGTTGTGTTTGTTTTTCTCTTATGTTGAAATAGTATAAAAAAAACGACTGCATCCATCCTCGTTCACAAACAGACAACAAAGATATGTTAAGAAAGTCATAAAGAAATCTTTCCCCTAAAAATTTTCTACATAGAAAATGTTCCCCCGGAATGAATACTACATAGAAAAGATTCCCCTTCGGAAATTTTTCTATACAAAGAATGTTCTCCCTTTATAAAAAATGCCCCCCCCCCCCGGAATTTTGTCTATATAGAAAACTTACCTCCTAAGTCCGGGAAATATTAATTAAATATAATATACTATGAAAACATACCGAGTGTAATTCCTACATGTTTGAATTTGTAAAATACTTTCTCTATTATTTTATTCAAACCCACGTTTTCACGTATTCTGAATGTAATAACATATGTACTATAAAATATATTTAAAAACTAGACCCTAAAAATTATGTTGGTAAATCACTCTATGTCTTAATTAATTACATACTAAGCAAACTAATCAAAGTCAAATAAATGTGCATTATCAGTACTTCTAAGATTTGACCTTTGCTTGGCCGCGAAATATTCTGTAAATGATCTGACATATATTCGAATAATCTGCGTTTTAGATTAAAACAGCAAAGATATGATCACCTAATTAAAAGATTAATGACACAAGAAGAAAATTGACTGGAAGAAACATTTAAATTTAATATCATCCGCTACAGAGAATTGTGTGAATCGCACCGTTTGTTTTTGCTTTGCGTGTATTTAGATTTAGCTATAGCTGACATAAAAGTCAGACCTACCACGGACAGACGAGGAAGTGTTCTATGCAGAGAAGCCGGAATGAATTTTATCTAGAAAACTTTTACTCCATGTTAAAAGTTTTTCTATGCAGAAAAATTTCCGGGTTAAGACTTTCTCCTGGGGAAGGTTTTCCATAGGACAACTGCACTTCCACAATGGGCTTATCTCACCCTACTAAGTGAGATAACATTTTCGCTAACATCTACATTCGCGTACAAATCGGTAATCAAGTAAGAGAAAATGCATTCAATCAATTAACTCGAGAGACGCTAAGTTTATTTAAGACAAAATTTGTTTAAATATAAAAAATCTCAGATACCATAGTATAAATCAAAAGAATATCCAGGACATAGATACAAATCCGGTAAAAATGGACAAACACGGACCTCTGGAAACCAAGAGGTGGGACCAGGTGCCATGGAGGAGTAAGCATCCCCTGTCGACCGGTCACACCCGCCGTGAGTCCACATTCAAGTCCAATGAAATACGTGAGGAGTGTATCCTCGTCACAATTGGTACAGACCTCTCAACAACCACCAACGAAAAGGCAACTCAACATTTCACTTAGTGAAAAAGAGTAATCGCAAATTAAATCAAATTTAAATTAATTTAAATCGTTATTTATTTTGGTCGCATTTAATTCTAGTTTAAATGTAACTTCTTTGAGGAAAGTCGATTGGTGATTTAAGTATATTTTATTGAAAATAACCAAAAGGATTAGACAAATGGTCTCACAACTCGCTAGGCTTTCTCCAATTATTACGATAAAGAATCAAATAAAAAAAGTAACCCGTGATGATATTACTAAAAATACTGTAGAATCAGAAAATTTTGTGGGGTTAAAATTTCGTTATTCTGAAAAATAAAAACAAATTCGGGATAACGAACCTGTTTGTAAAGGAACATATTGCTATGACAAATTTGGTCATGGTTTAAATTTTGTTGATAAATGAAAACAAAGAAATACACGAAAGTTATACCACAACGAAATTCTCTTATTCTACGTGGGCTGATTGATAAGCTTTAAGTAAACAGGCATCCTCTCCTGGTGTCCTTATGTTAGCATGAATAGCCTTAGGTGCTATACCTTTCTTGAGTAAATAATAGATTGAAACATTGTTCTCTCGGCAATTTTGTCTATTTTGCTAAAGTCACTTGCCCTGTTTACTTTAGTGTTACCACATCCACAAAGGTTACCAAATGACACCGTTCATTGGTTACACAGCGTTAAATAGTCGGAGAACAGTAGGGCTGACAATAGGTAACCCCGCTAAACTCACTCAATATAAAGCTCAAAACCTATCAATGAACCCTCGTATTTGTGTCAAAGTTTCAACTTGACATTTGTCGGAAAACTGTTAAAGTTGATTCACATAATTATATACATATATATATATATATATATATATATATATATATATATATATATATATATATATATATATATATATATATATATATATATATATATATATATATATATATATGATCTAGCCCTAGGCCTGTACATGTATATTCTTTGGAGTTACATGATTTTTATACATGTGTTATATTATTCAAAGTTTAAAAATTTCTTCTATAAACTCACATAGTTAGAAAGTAATCATTATTTTGAGTGGACAATATGTATATACATAACAAATAACAAGAACCATTATCACGAGACATAACATCACAAGTTCGTGTGGAATATAAAATGAAACATATTATATACAAAAAAAGTACAAAAATTATACCTACACAGCACGCATGCAACACTTACAAATACAGAGATAAATTTAATATTTTCAAAGCAACGACGGAGTGTACATGCCACTGGATCTACATGATATCCAATTAAGTTTGAAATTTGCCTGGTGTAAGATCTTAGGCGCTGTATACCAAAGAGAACGATATATATGCCTTGTTGTTCGGACACTGGGAATTTCAGCTGTGTTACTGTATTTAAAATTATAAGAGTTAAGACTGGGCTTGACTTTGTCAAAATTTAGAATTTCCGATGGCAAGAGTACGTATTCATCTGATTTCAAGAGATGATATTAACGATTTTTTCAAGTGATCTTCATAATGTACTTAATTTATCATTATAGTAGTATGTGAATTCGAAGTTTTTTTTATCTTGGCTGTATCATTTACAGAAATACCAAGATCGGGATCGCGATCACCCGGATGCTGTAAACGTTGTTTAAGTTTTAAAAACTCTGAAACGTCAAAAATCTAAAATTCTAAATATCCAAAATCTCAAAAACTTTAAAAAAAACGAACTTGGATATTTACTATTTTAAGTTTTTGGTCAAAAATTTAAAAATCCAAAACGGTTTTAGAAATTTGATATTTTAGGTTTTTGGTCGAATATTTAAAATCTAAAATTCCAATACGTTTTTGATTTTTGAATTGTTCAGTGTTACACTAACCCTTTTTGTACTTATTTCTAATCTCTTTCAAATCATTATCTTCCATAACTGACTTAAAGGTCAAGAAGGTCCTGTTTTATCAGACATCACACACACACACACACACACACACACACACACACACACACACCTCATGTATTTCATGGTATATATCATTAGTTCTAGTATCTTTGGCTACATTTACAAAACAGGTTGATAACTGTATCTTTCACTCGGTCTAAATTGGTGACTAAAAGATCATTTGCTGAGAATAATTTTTTTTGATGTTGTAATACCCTTGTTTGTATTGAAGAGCTTCATAATTTGCCAGAAGTCGTTCTATTTTGTCACCCCCTGTCCAGCTTTCTGTAAATTGTTGATTAATTGATTTCTTTTTAGCGACGTAGGATTTCCAATTATGTGTTGTTTTTTGAAATAACATTATTATTTTTTCTTTTTGTAGATAGCTTATCTCTATGTAATGATAATGTATGATACTGTAACGTACGTATATAATAAATTGACGACCATCAATATACGTATATAAAATCTCAGATACCAAAGTATAAATCTTCAGGATGTCCAGAATACATAATTATACAAATCTGATGATATTGGAAAAACAGGAACCTCTGGAAATCCAGAGGTAGGTTTAGGTACCATAGAGGAGTGAGCATTCCATGTTCACCTACCACATCCGCCATGAGTCCACAGTCAAATTTTAATGATATAGATGAGGAAAAAATCCTCGTCACAATTTGTACAGACAACTCAACAACCGCTAACGAACAGGAAACTAAACATTACATAGAGTGAAAAAGAGTAATCGCAAACTAGACTATTATAACGACCGTAAAATTTGCGGAACGTTGGTATCAAACGCTATTTCCGATAACCCAGTAGTTTACCTCTGTATATGAAATATTTTATATGGTGAACATATTGGCATACCGGATCATTTATGAGGTATAAACACCATATACAGGTGATTTAGTCTTTGTCTATAATAGTTAAAATGTCCAAGTAGGAAGCATGTGTGCTTATTTCTGTTGTGTCTTTAATTCTAGTTCGTTGGAATACATCGCATTAGCATACATTGTATGTATGAAAATTATCATTATTAATTGATAAAACGTCGTCGATATATCTAAATGTCAAATTAAAGACCACCGCTAGCTTTTTCTTCTTTTGATTCAGAAGCTTCTGAATGAAGTCTGCTTCATATGAATAAAGGAACAGGTCAGCCAATAAAGGGGCACAGTTGGTCCCCATGGGAATGCCGACAGTTTGTTGAAAGACAATGTTTCCAAACATTACAAATATATTATGTATTAGAAATTTCATCATCTTTTTATAACATCTTCAATGTATCATGATAATCAATTACTAAATACATGTATTTAGATTTTCGGGTACCACTTTTAGTAAAACAGTAGTTGATGATGCCAGAAAGTCCTTCTTTTTATGTAGAATAGTTGTGTAAAAAGTAGAAAAGTCGTATGTTTGAATACTATGAAATTGGGGGAAATGGGGGGTCTTCAAATTTTCTAAAAGCTGTTTAGAATTTTTAAGTATCCACATCTGATTTATGCGGCTTCTGTAATAGGCAACGCGACAGTATTGCTGAAATTTCTCTTTAACGGCTGTTAATATCTTGGTAAGGAGTAAAGATAAAGGTTTGATAGAACATTTGCTGGACTCTGCTATTTACCTCTGATTTTAAGGGGTTTAGTGAAGTTTAGGTATCCAATATAAATATGGTAGCTCAAAATCAGTATCGGTTGTTGGTACATCAAATGAGCGTTATACGGACACATGATTTTGAAGGATATATTCGTCCATTGAAAGTGGGCTACACGTGTTTGTAGGATTACCGGGATATGAACTGATAACTACAAAAAGATAGACTAACAAAATGAACTAGCAAAAGTAACAATATGTATACAAATTAAAACGATTTTAATAGACAATCAAATGGTCAGCACTGTGGCTAGTTAATGTGTCGTACCAAGATATCGGACCACTACTGACCGTTCAACATGGTATGACACAATAGGCGAACACAAGATCAAAATGGTTAGCCAATTGGTATGCACCGAACCTAAATCAGAGTATAATTTGGTTAATTATTAATCATTTACTTCAACTTTATAATTCACCTTTAACCTAATCCTTTCAACACTAACTTGTGATAGCTTGTAGAATTCTGTAACACAGACTCGTCCCTATGAGACAGGGTCGCGAGATGTTAAGAGTGCGATTTTGTGCCCTTGCTTAAGTGGTCCGAAAATCTGGCACGCCCTGGGATGGAGCCAGGGACCTTCTTGTTGAATATCTAGCGCTCGATCCCAGGGCGTGTCAGATTTTCATCTCCTGTCCCAACAGGGTAAATGTTCTAGGATGTGCAGTTTGATTACCTTCGTCAGATTGTAAAAATGTAGTGGCATATTCAAGCCTTTTAATAATATATGATGTTCAACTTTGTGTTGATATATATTCTCTTCTGTACATAATATGAAATACTTTAAAGTCAAAACTTAAGTTTATTCCTTTATTATTAATCATTTGTTTAAAATTATTTGGTATTATTTTCGTATCTAACAGCGATATCAAAAATATTCCAGGGATTATTATTCTTCTCTGCAGAAAGAACATAATGGGCTATCAGAAATATCTAATTTAGCATGAAATACACTAAAGATAATGTTGATGTTAAAATTCTATGATTAGTTCTGAATATCATAAACATAATACCAAAGTTATGATGCTCAAGACGAGTACGATCATTTCTGTAAATTAGAGAGCCGGACTGGCTCAATCGATAGCGCGCTCGACTCTTGGTCGTGAGGTCGTTCGTGAGGTCGTGAGTTCGAGTCCAGACGGCGGCAGGTTGGTTTCTTGACCTTCGGATGAGACAGTAAAAATCGAGGTCCCGAGTCGCAGTAGGTGTCGGCACGTTAAGGAACCCTCACTGCTCAATGGCCGTAAATGCTGAGCATAGGCCAAAATTTGAAGCCCTTCACCGGCATTTTTTGACGTCTCCATATGAATGAAAGATTCTTGAGTGGGGCGTTAAACAACAATAAACAAACAACATATAAATTGTAAATTAGACTTCATCAGTTGAGCTTCGATTGAAGTGAAGCCATAATAGTTTTGAGTCTTTTTTATTTTAGGAGGTTCGCCATCATGATACAGTATACCATAAGTCATCAGTTTGTTGTAGATTTATTCTGTTTAACCATTTTGTTTGGGATACTGGTACAATTTGTTTTATAGTAAGCAAATAAAACATCGGTTGTGCACCTTTTATATTTTCGGAAAACGGTTTAATTATATGATGATTTAATGGGTACTGAAGTGATTTAATGTTGTACATATTTTTAACGATACAAGGTGTCTTCGAAAAGATTTTTAGTGTTGAAATTAGTCTACGAAACTTCACTATAGTTTACATTACGATTAGTCTGATTTAAAAATTCATTGCAAGAAAGAAATTCCATATCCTCGTTAACCAAGTCACCGATACGATATATGCCTTTTGCAAACTAGTTGTTTTTTCGATTTGGCAATACATTTAGATTTATTATTTGCCCTTGTATGATACCATCTTTTCATTCGGAAATATACATTTATATAAAATTCAAACTCCAGCTGAGGAAGTTTTATTGACAAAAACCATCGTCTTCAGCATTTATTTTTGGCCTCTTTTGTAAAAACTATAACTCGAAAAACATGTCTAATTTGCATATACGCATTTCCCATTCTGGTGACATTTCGACTACTGATATAACATAGTACAGGTGGATAATACTCACCTGCCTATCCGCACACTGTGCTTGAAAATCATGGACAGGCACAAATTGTCCAATAAGTTATGAAAGAGGACTGGACTCGACACCATAAAACTTGAGAATTTAATTATGTCTGAGAATATTCTCAAATTGGCCTGCTTAGCCAATCAGATTTCGGGATCTGCGAAAGTTGAGTAGAACGTTTTGACGAATTATTCTTCAGTTTTATGGTCCCAGGCCCAGGTATGCGGAAAATGTGAGACTAGTTTACTGTTCTTTGAGTTAGAAAGAAGCCTCAAAAGTGTCTAATAAGTTGGGGATTGGATTAAGCGTGGGGTTCTTCGCACCTTGGTCATTCCATTCTGTAACTCTTACAAGACACTTTTTCCGCTTCTCTCTGTAACGTAATATTATTTAAAGATTTAAAGAATGCATCTTATATTTTGCAAACTTTTAATTAACTTCAAACCTTCATCTCCACTTTTATGATATATGGAGGAATTGGTCGATTCCCTATGGACATACAAATGAAAACTTTATTTTGTATGCATGATTTCCTACTGGAGTAAACTGACTATTGTAAGGAGTAAAAAAAATTCTGTTATATATAAAGTATCTGCTATTATAAACGAAGAAAATAAAAAAAAAAGATAAATATGAATGAACATATTAGAAGTATTTTAAACAATTGTTTCCTGTCAAATATTATGGCATTGCCAAAACTCCGTCAGTCCTGAACAGTTTCGGCTTACAATAAAATTGACATTGACCGAACAATTTAAGCAAACGTGGAACCATTTTATGGAAAATTCACCAAAAAGCTTTAAATTACAGAATTTTCCAAGAAAAAATCCAAATTTCAAAAAAAAAATAATATCTAAATATCCTGCTAAAAAGAGATGCTATAACCTTTTGTAGAATTAGATTAGGAAATCACCATCTTCCTGTTGAAAGTGGCCGATAAAACAATAAACCGAAAGGGGGTCGAATTTGTGAAAAATGTCTGGTAATGGAGGATGATCAACTGTTCCTTCTTTAATACTGATCTACGGAAGCCCTGGAGTGACTTTTTAGTTATTATTTATGGTTTAAAAATTACTTTTTACTTATTTGTTATAAACTTTTTTGTTATCAAAACGCGGCATTTCACATTAAGGAAGCGTGCTCAAATGTTGTTCGGTCATTATGGATAATCAAAGGCAAGAGGATGGATATGCCTTTTCATTTAGTTCATAATCAACTGATTAAGTCAACCAAATTACAAGAATGGCATTGTGTGTCTCATTCATAATGTCGGTATACATGTAATAAAACAACAACTTTCGATGAAATCATCATGGTGAACTCAGTCCCCTCGACCTAGTAGTCTCTGCGATCTGACCTATCAGGTCAAGTCAGGTCGCATCGATTAAGCAGGTCTCGGGTCCTCATTTCATCATATTGAAATGGCAACTTAAGGTTTGAAGTCATTTCTTACTGGGCAAAATGCATAATTAGAAACTTTATATAAGACTCAAAATATAAATGTTATTCTTATTCATATGAATTAAGGAAAAACATTTATAGCCAGTTAAAATCTAGAGACAATATGAGTCCCTGGTGGCAGGTGGGATGTTCTGTACACCCCATTGGATGAATCTTAGTTGACTTATTGTCTATATGTAGGTATAAAAGAATATTTAACAAAAAATGTCAAACACCAAAACGTCGTCAGCATGATAGACCCCGGCTCAATCATTTTGATTATCATACGGATAATTCTACTGACTTTTCGATTATGACAAGCTGCACTGGAAAAACGTTTTATTCCTCACAGGATACTCTTTCAATGTTGGTGACAAGCAGGAACGATTACTCTAGTCAAGTTTTTTAATGTTATGCTTCATCACTTAAAATTTAAACTCGCCCGGGTCAAAAGAGGGTTCACAAGAATCCATCCCTCCAGGTTATATGGATTTTACTTGACAGCTGTACAGGTGTGAAACACAAGCATTATAATTTATATACGTTCTGCGATATATAGACCTAACGGGCATTGACGTGTACACGCACTACGATCAAAGGGGAGTTACTCTAGCAGACTAATAATGGATGTACACACACAAACACAGAGAGAGGGAGAGAGAGAGAGAGCTTCTACAACGAGTTGGAAAATTAAATAACGAGAGTCAGACAAATTTGATGATCAGCTTACACGAGTTGTTGAATCTGTTTCTACCTTAACTGAAAACTTGTATACTGGGTTACATGAAGGCCTTCTTTTACAGATTGTTAGGCAGATCTAACATTTTCATTATTAAACGCCAATTTAGGGAATTAAGATTCACTACACGTAAACTCCTATCATGATCTTACTGAATCATAGGCCTTCTCTGTGGGTAACCGGAAAAAAGTCAAGAAAAAAAGTTACAATTTATGTAGGAAAAAAGTCACAATTATGTACATATATTCTGGAGAAGGTATAATTCTATATATATACATAAAGTATATATATATATATATATATATATATATATATATATATATATATATATATATATATATATATATATATATATATATATATATATATATTCTTTCTGTTTTCTTTTCGAAAAGAACTTTCAAGTTCTAATCCTTCATTTCTGGCAGAAATTAGTGCCCGATCTGTCCTTTATGGCACTTGCACGTTGTCTCTTTCGGAATTTCTGGATCCACCTATGAATAAATCTAAGATGATCACATTCTAGCGATTGTTGAAATTTCTGTTATATATTTTAATTTGCACTGTCAATATAACCGATAATAAGTGCAAACTCAAAATTTATCAGAAGATGCATCCTTTGTTCAACTATTTATGACTTAAGAACAATATATTAGATCTAGATGTAGGCCTATACATTATTTTTATTTTTGAATGCAAGTTCAATAATATATCTAAATACTTCTTCCAAAAAACGTCAACAGCCATATACATTATGAGAACTAGATCTATATAAACTGTGACTTTTTTCCCTACATTCTGACTGAAATCTGACACCCAATTTGCCACACATGTTTATGTCTCTGTTAATAAGATTTGATGTTCATATGTTAGATTAGTGTGTAAATGCTAATACTAGATTAAGGCCTATGTTATCCTGCTAGTAAAATGTAGACAATCATTATTGAAACCCAACTTAGCAAGTATGATACCGATACCCAACCTACATACTCATACTGCAGTGCAGTAGGTCAATGCAGTTAGGCCTAGGCTATATTGCCGGTAAAAGTAGGCATATCTTTAAATTTCATAAATATTAAATAATGTCAGTTAGATCTACTCGTAAAACTTGTACAATATGCTAATCAAATTTATCGAGATCAACTTCATATTACAATTTAAAACGTATATATATCCAGTCCTTTTGCATTACTGGCGACCATTTAAATTGACGAGATCATTAACGCGGTACTGTTTATAACCTAATTGTGGTTGCTATGGCTTAAAGGGTCAAAGGTCGTCAACAATGTAAACAGACAATATCCCACAATACTCTGCTTCCGCTGTGACATTAGAACTAGTCATGAATTTGGAATAGGTGTTCGAAATCTAAGAAGATCAGAAAGGGACGTAAAAACAATACATTTAATTAATGGCTTCCACCATGGCATATAAATCTATTCAAGAAAAGAGTGAAAAGATTTCAAAAAGAATCTATTTGAGGCAAAATGACGGTCAAAATTCCCAACTGGTGCCTTTTACTGTTACTTCAGACGATAAGCCAATTGACGATGTTTTTTTGGAGAGAGTGACCGCACGTCTTAGATCTAAAGATAGAGTTCATCCTATCACAAAGATTAAAAGAATATCTACCTCCAAGAGAGGTGAAAAGGAAATATCTAACAAAACGGATTTTGAACATGGACAAATTTATACTGTTTTGGGAAAAGAATCATTTAAGCCTGTAGAGAATGGGTATGCATACAATTTAGATCTATAAAAAATGATGTGCCAACATTTATGCAATTCTTTATTTCTCTCAATATATATGATCATTTAAATAAATATTTTTTCGAAACAGTATTATAAAGTAATTTCCTAAACTGTTAATATTTTGAAGTTTCTGTTAATTATTAAATTGGATCACTTCTTCTATTGTACTAATGAGTTTAATTTCTGTGGAAATGCTGGGTAAAATTAGAGAATTTTATTCTCTGATTTTACCCAGGTTTGGCACTTTTTCACTTGCAAGTGATGTACTCAACCTTTCTAATTCTATATGAATACCACACTGGACCTCACCTTATTTTCAAAAAATATATAGGAATATAAGATTAAAGTTTTGTATGCCTGTGTATAGCTCTTTTTTGTATTGTTAATCAAGTACAAGTTGTAAAAGTAGAAAAAAATCTCATTTTTCTTTTGGTAAACAGAGCTAATGCCTCTTTGATTTTCTGTTGAAATTGAAAACAGAAATTTTGAACATTATGAGCATATATACAAAATGAAACAGTTATGTACATATTTTGAGTTTTATGGTACAAGTGAAAAATATTTACCAAAAGAATTTATTTTTTATAAAGATAGAGTGGGGTCAGGTGTTTTCGAACAGGTGGGTGTTTCCGGACATTATATTTATAATCGAAGTATGCAGTATAATGTCACCCTCAAACAAAGTCAATAATTGTATATTGTCCACCCAAGAGGCGTTATGTCACTCTCGGGTGACATAACCCTTTGAGGGTGGGCAAATATTAATGTCAACCCAAAACAAGGGCAATAATTGTTTTATTATACCGAGAGGCAATAAAACTTATAACGATTTGTTAAACTGACTTACATATGTTCATAACGATTGTAACACATGTGACATAGTGCCTTCGATACTCAACACTGTCGATATGTATGTCATTCTTTGCGTCATTTTTTAATCTTAAGCCTCCATCAAGGCTAACTCCTTCAAATATATTTATTTGACAATGATGTATCATATTTCAATTCTGTCAAATCATTAAATTTCCGCTGTTGTTTCTCTCCATTCTAGTCTGCATCAAGTAAATGTCCGTTTCATAACTCATAGATTTACACTTAATTACCACATAGCCGGTTACTATTAGAAACAAAAAATGGACGGTACGCACATCCATTTCTGCACATGAGACGGTGACATAAACCACCATTGAGGGTGACATAAATGTTTCAGAGTGACATGAAGAAATGTTTTAGGTCACGTGATATGGTTTTGACTAATCAGAAGTTAAGACACATATTAGAGGTACATGTATAATAATGATTATTGATGCATTTTGGTATTTTATGAGATCTACTGGTATTGGAAATAATTTTAGCATTGTAGCAACTTTTTATTCTGTCACAATTTTAATCTTAATAAATGTAATATGAAGTAAACATCATCAACGTGATGTCTCTGACAAAACTGGAAGTAAAAGGTCTGGGATTTTGTATGAGAACTCTTAACCTTTCTAGTGTCACATTCGTGGATCAGGATAAATAAAACATGTTCACTGGTTTGTTTAAGTGAACTATTTTTGACTTATATTTTGTATTGCAGTAAAATGGTTATGGTGTATGGTAACACCCAATGTACTGTCCGACGAAAGACAATTGAATTGCATTTGAATGCACCCTTATTTTCTTCGTTAGTAGTGATAGTTAACAGGATATGACATTTGTCCGATAACCCCCAAATGTTTTACGGTGTATTGAAATTTAGACAAGAGACACAAAATGAACACCGGGCCCCGCTCTATGTGCAAAACATATTCGGACACTATTATATGTTCTCTACTGGTCAAGGACCAGTGACTCAGGCTAGGACCAGTAGCCAGCTATTGCATTATTTCGTCTATATAGAGCAAGATTTTGTGAGATTATGTTTTAGATCTATCACGGGATGATGGACATTTTTCTCAAACAGAAGAACAAAAATATTGTCACGGTATATAATAAAGATGAAATCATACCATAGCCAGTTATTGGCACTAGCCGGCTACTGGTCCCCAACCAGTATACTTCACATGAAAACTACATTAAAAAAAAATAGACTATTATGAAGCCATTTCTTATCGAATTTCAACAGAATTTTCACTGTTAAACAGAGAAGTTTCCAAGTTTCACCTGTAGGCTTTTTGGATGTAATTTTATAATATATTTAATGTATTATATTAAAGATTAGACTTTTGAAATAGAGTTAAAAATATACATCACAATTACGAATATATATATAGAGTTTTGATCACAAAAATTAATGATAATTCTATTGATTTCTGATTCAAAATAGATGTTGAAACTCCAGATATATATTTATCTGTCTTAATGCTGAAAATTCTTATGGCTTCACAATATTTTTTTGAAAAAAGGTTGTCTTAAATGGAAAAAAAAATAGTGTCGGAATACTTTTTGCATGTCTAATGTATATGTACTTCGACATTATTTCTGTTTATTTGTCATATCAAAATAATATGTAAACTAATGCATGTTTATATCACAAAAAAAAATAGCAATTTACAGGTTAAATACATATCTGTTTTTCATAGAAGCTTGTTTTTGTTTACTGTTGCTCTACGTATACATCCCGGTTTTTTTTCATGTATATGGACTATGGAGATGTCTTCAGCTTTAGCCATTTAGGTGAAGTGCTTTAAATACATCATGTTGACATTTGATATAGACCTATGCTGATGCATTTAGTGTTTTTGTACATACGGTACATGTACGTGCCTACTATGACATGTGACCTCTACCATGACATGTGACCTCGGTTTCAAGTCTCATCAGAAAGACCTGTGACTTTCACTTCGTATGTCAAACATTTGGTGAAAGAACAATCACCACCATTTTTAAAGTCTTTGTTATGACCTGTTACTTAGAATTTAACCATAGACCTTTCGCTTGAGAGTGGAATACTCTACGGCTAAACCAACGCAAGTGGTTTCATAAAAGCAAAGTTGGAAGCAAACCGAGTCTTTGTTTGAATTTAGGGAAATGCAGGCATTGTGTTGCCAACTTAGGGAAAATGACAATTGACAACACAATGTTGCGATTTTTAAAGTGACTTTATGTCAAATTTGGGGAAAATAGTTTGCAGATGTGTAAATCTTAATGTAATGGCATCTCTTTCTGTAGTCACACTTTCCCTGCATTAGTTCATTTTTCATTATAGTCGTAATCGGAATACCAAGTTGGGAATTGTTTTCATTCAAGTTTACAATTCTACATTTGCTTAGAAAATACACGTAGACAGTTTATAACAATACATTTACATTGAAGTACAATGAACATAAACATGTTGGACAACATGTTACTCTGTTAAACTCAAATTGGTATTGTGGTATAACTTATTTATTGTAACAGAAATATTCCATACATACATGTAAATTGGATTTACGCTGTTGTATTGATTGTAAGGTAAGGTTGTAGATCCCTTTTGTTATTTCTCTTATCAATTTATCATCAGTAATTTGTGCCATTTAATTCCTCGTTTAGTTCTTTCAATTTGAGTCTTCATAGCTGAGACTTAATTAAATTTAGTCATTGCAATTCAGTATAAACATAATTAGTTTAAAAGATACCATGAATTAAACTCAATTTAAAAAAAAGATCAGATATATGTATATGCATATATACATGTATAATGTGTGTTCAGTGCTCCAGGAATACAGTTTTACATAGTAAACTAAAACGAGTAGATTAGGAATGTACGATGGTGAATTAATTTGAATTTGAATTTTTAAATAGTGTTTTTAACTCCACACTCAACAATTTTTCAGTTATAATGTATTGTGGCGGCCACTTTTTATTGGTGGAGGAGAGAACCCAGTTCCAATTGGAGTACAGACCTTCTGCAAAGAAAAAAAACTGGCAAACTTTCTCACAAAATCAGCTTAGGTTCCAGCGGGACTCGAACCTGCGTTGACAGGAAATGAGTGACAATGATTCAAAGCATGATGCTCTAACCACTCAGCCATGGAGGTCCCGGTAAATTAATACACTAAACTTTATTTAGTCATTATCAGTTTAGAACTAGATTTTTTATATTTAATCTTGGTTCATCGACTGAAATTAAAAACTAGATTGATCTGTACAACATTTATTGGTTGATTATTTTCTCATTAGAATCAGTTAAAATGTATTGTTGAGCAGCCTGTGATAATTCATGTGTGCAATGTACATCATTTACATACATGTAAATATACTGTTTACACATTTCAGAGATTTTTATAGTGTAGGATTTTATTTTTTTGAGCCACTCAAAGCTTTATATTGAGGCCTATCACATTGAAATTTCACCTAAATAAACAGAAAAGATGTGGGTTTTTTGTAAAATTTTAGACAAATTCAACTTTTACTCAAGTACCATTGAACTAATTTCAACCAAACTTGACAGGCAGTGTCTCCATGTGAAGATTTTAAATGAAGATGGACTAGGGTTGACATGGTTAGAACAAATGAGATAGCCGATACCGGGTATCTAGAATATTATTCAAGCTATTTGTAGAACAAAGCCGTAAAATTCTTCTCATGAACCAGTTGTCCGCATACTGTCTTTATCACGTTTTACTCAAGTGACTGTTAAGGCCCAGTGGGCCTCTTGTTGTTAAAATGTAGTGTTTTGTAGTTTTCACAAATTTAAAAACTTTTAATCAATTATTCATTCATTTTGTGGTTGTTTCTTATTTTAAATCAATGAAATGAATGAAATTAGTTTTGACGTAAGTTACAGTGGCCATTATTTCTCCCATCCATTTTATTGCATATATGTAAATTATTGAAGACTACCATGTAATTACTTTACTACAAGAACAGCACAAGTTTTTATTTCCAATTGAAAATTGATTTTTTGTTTTCATCTCACGTCTTACTTTACATTTTATCATTTTGACTGTAAAAGTTTCAGTCTTGTAACACAAAATTTAAAAGAAAAATTGCACTGTTTCCTTTTAGATTTCTGGAATCACTCAAAAGGTTATTTTTTGTAATCTGTTTATCTTGATTTGTATATACATGTATGTATTGTGAACATACAGTATAAACATTTTAATCTTAAAAACAAAAAAACATTTGCAAAACTAGTTGTAACCTTTTTTTGGAGATTATATTCTTATGACTGACCATCAGTATAGTCCGATTCACATATAGTGGCGGGGCGGAGTAACTTTTTGATTATCATAGGGATGATTCTACTCATTTTTCGGTTATGACAAGCTGCACAGGAAAAAAAATTTAAACTTGTCCGGGTCAAGAAAGGGATCAAAAGACTCCACCCCACCGGGTTATATGGATTTTACTATATTATGAGACCACATTTTGAAAACCACTAGGTTAAATTATCCTTTTAATAAAAGCTTCACAAGTTGTTTGAGAGAACACATTTCAGTGGCGGTTTTGGTGTCAAGACAGCTTTCTCTGTACAATTACATGTATTAGCATACTGTATAGTTAGGGTTATCAGAATAATTGAGAACTTCATGACCTTGGGTCTGAAGTCACCAAATTTATTCAATAGATCTGCTCAAGCTTAACTTTTATTTTGTTGTTTTCATTATTATATTATTGTCTGTAAAACTTGTGGATCTGACCGAAAAGGAAACATGTTATTTTTCATCCTTCACATTAAAAAATGTTTGGTCTGATTTTTCTGAAAAAAAAATTATAAATACCTTGAGTATGGTACTGAAAGTCTGAGTATGTGCTCAAGCAATTTTTTAATATTTCTGACGTGTTAATCAAATGAGCCATTTCATCAGTATTTACAATTGTATTCCATCAAGATACAGACAGTCAAGTTTCAGTTGAGCAAATTTGGTCACTTTGGGTTTACTGGATATTAATTAAAGATTGGGTAAATGGGACAGGTACATGTAGGTTGGTAACAACATGGCCAGTAGTCACCTGTCATCACAAAACAATGTCTACATTGTATGTAAAAAAAATATGTATACCGTGTCCGGCCTAATAAGTGCCCTGGGTGTTAAGAAATTGGAAAAAGTGGTGGGCGCTTATTGGTACATACCAATTCAAGATCAACTTGACAGAAAATCTCCAGTCAGCTCAGTATTTCAGCCATTTACATGTATAATACTGTAAACGTGAAAATTTATGCATGGAGTAATTTACACTAAATACATATACATGTATGTGTTGAAGAGTTTTCCATGTAAAGTACCCTCCACGTACCAGTCCCACAGTTGTGATAAGAATGTTCGATCAATAAAGGACTGTTCAAAGTACATTTAAGTTATGACACCACGTAAATAACACCCACGCATATAGTTTGAATGAGACAATTGTGTAATTAACAACATGTGGAAATATCCACATTGACAGTAATATACAAATGTACATGAAGTGATATTATTATGATCTGAGAATATATAGAGTTATTTACATGTATCATTGATTATTTTCAGAATGAGATATTGGTGAGTGCAATTCATCTTGGAAATGTGAAGAGTTTTTTGTTTTTAGTCTTTAAAAAATTGAGGGAAAAATGTTTTTTGTCAGCACATATTTTCTTCTTTTTTTTTCAGATATGATAGTAATAGGATCAAGCGGCCATTTCTGGTCAGTACAGGTTCACCAAGGAGAATTGATTCATTTGTAAGTTTTTTTTGAATTTTTACAATACATGTAGTAGAAGCATAGATGATACTTATAATTTAACAGTGGGTGTCTTGCCCTACTCTGTTCAAATTTTGCCCCATAGACATCATGCCCCTTGTTCAAGTGAAAGTCTAAAGGGCATTTTCAAGGCTTTCTCTGATCTAAAGGTCTTTTCAGGGTTTTTTATACACTTATGCATCTCCAATTCCACTCTGGTTCATTGACAAAATCTGTTATCAACAATCATAAGCACTTTTAAAAAAGATGACTGGCACACACATGCACACACACACACACACAACATGTAATAAGTACGTTTGTATCTGTTCCAGAGATGTGTAGAATCCAAGATAATTATACAGTGTAGCCTGTCTTGAGAAAGCACCTATCTTGTGAAACCATAATCTGTAAACCACTCACTTAAAAATCCATTAAATTACATGTAACTTCTAATACATGTAAGGAACCACCTGTCCTGTTTTTAGAGACCATATTTGAGTGGCAGATGGGATGGTCTTTTGAGACAGGTTCTGGTATTTATATTTAGTCATTCCGAGTTCAAAGGTCATTCATTTATCCAGTATTCTGTCTGAACTCACATTATCAAGCTTGTAGAAGTTGCAAACAGATTCGACAATGACCTCGTTAAAAGTCAGGATTAAGTCATTTTGATAGGAACAAGTGTAAAGTTTTAACAAAATATCCCGGAACTTTAAAACATTGACTTTTCCTGGGTTAAGATTGCAGGTTATTTTCTGTGAGGTATTCAATTCTTAAAGTAAATGTTTTCATTTTTCTAGTTGACAATAGGTTCATACATACATTCTTATTGGAAAGGGCATGTTTCATTGTGTGTTTGTTTAGGAATTAAATTGACATTTAAAAGTAAAGGTATGGGCTTAATGTCCAGTATTTAACATACATAATCCTCATTAAATTATATTTACACATATTTACTCTTAAACTTTCATATACATGTACACATATAAGAAAGCTCTAATGAACTTCTTGAACTAGAAATTTAGGGAATTGGTCATATGTGTAACAAAGAAACACAAATTTCTTACTCTTCCTTGATAAGAACTACGTTTGTAATTTTGATTCAATTTAAATTTTGAAAAGAGCTAATACATATTATTACTTTTCACATTAATGATCATGACTTCATCTAAAAATAAGATTGCTCCTCCGAATTTTAAAGAGTTTGGTATTGTCCGATTCACAATAAGATTTCGGGGCAGTGTAACCTTTTGATTATCATACGGATGATTCTACTTCATTGTCGGTTATTACAAGCTGCGCAGGAAAAAGGTTTTAATTCTCACTGGATACTATCTGATGTATGGTGACAAGTAGGAAAGATAACTCTAGTCAGTGTAATTTTAGTATTATGCTTTATTTCCTTAATTTTAAACTTGTCCAGGTCAAGAAAGGGTTCACGAGACTCCACCCCCCCCCCCTTCCAGGTTATATGGATTTTACTATAGAGGCTAGAGAGCATGAGTCTGTTTAAGGAAAGGTTGTACATGTAAGTCTTAGACTTGGTCTTAGGACCACACTTACGACTTGCAGCCATTTTACAAATACAGTCGAACTTCAGTGAGTCAAATTTCTCAAAGTTTCAATCTGTTGACAAAGTCAAAGTCCCAAATAATTTTGTTATTTAATGCTACTAATAAACATTTTATAATTCAGACTTTTATGAATCAAATTTATCAATGTTTCAAATATATTTTTGGGCCCATTTATATAAAAACATCGAAAATTCCTATAAATAATTTGAAGTCAAAATTTGGATGTGTATTACAGCACCCAATGACAACTCTTCTCCTCATAAACACTCAGTGTTTTAATTTGACAAAAATTAAGTTAAATTTAGAAGTAATTATTAGATATCATGATCACATTTGTATTATATGGTTTCAAAGTGGTCAAATACATCTTAGAGAACCTATGAAATTAAAAATCTATGATTTTTTGGTCACCATTCATGAGTCGAAGTCTTGATGTTTCAAACTTTTCTTGGTGGTCCCTTGAACTTCAACTCATCAAAGTTTTACTGTAATTAGGATTTGTGACTTATGACCAAATCAGATCAGGGGCCCATTTTACGAAAGGTCCTAAGTCCTTAATCCTAACTATTAGTCCTAACTACCATTTTTTTTATGCATTGCTGATTGGTCAGTCCCATGACAATTAGGACTAACACTGAGGATTTAGGACTTAGGACCTTTCGTAAAACAGGCCCCAAGTCTCTCTGACTACCCAGAGGCATTGGGTTGACCCAAATTTATTGCTAGATGTAGGTTTAGCAGGTATAAGTATTCATAAACTATCAAGATCTTATCTGAAAATATGTGAATATACATGTACATGTACCTTAAGACTTGACTTACAGTAGCGTAGAGTAGATAAAACAGTCCAAAGTTTTGTCTTGAGGCCAAATAACTTGAGACTTAGGACTTCTTGATAAAACAGCCCCAGGTTTAAGGGACAGAAATTTAGAATATTATTATAATTAGAAAAAGGCTAGTCTTTTTAGAACATTGTCTGAAATCCAGAGCCTATAGTTGATGTAACTTTCAGATCCTTCATTGTATTGTCTGAAGTCCAGAGCCTATATTTGATCTAACTTTCAGATCCTTCACTGCATTGTCTAAAGTCCAGAGTCTATATTTGATCTAAGATTCAGATCCTTTACTATATTGTCCGAGTCTACAGCCTATATTTAATCTAACTTGTGGATTTTTCACTGTCTGTCTGAAGTCTAGAGCCTATATTTGATCTAATTTTCAGATCCTTGAACACTGCATTGTCTGAGTCTAGAGCCTATATTTGATCTAAGTTTCAGATCCTTCACTATATTGTCTGAGTCTAGAGCCTATATTTGATCTAAGTTATAGATTCTCCACTGTATTGTCTGAAGTCTAGAGCCTTTATTTGATCTAACTTACAGATTGTTCACTATATTGTCTGAAGTCCAGAGCTTACATGTACATGTGTACTTGATCTAACTTATACATGTAGATCCTTCACTGATTGTCAGAAGTTTTATTTCCTGGGGATAGAATTTTTATTGTGAAGGGGAATATTTTACAGGGAAAGAATTGCAAACTGCAGAAGGTCTTTTTAGGTTCAAGTGCTCTTATACATGTATGTAATTACCAATTGAGTAACAGTATTAGTTTCTAGTTAAAATGAGTTTTAATGCATTTATCTTGTTTAAGTGCATATAGTTCATGAAACTCAAATTTAAAATAGCAACTACTTGATCCTGTCCTGGAGAGCTATTTGCTTGGAAAAACAAAATTGTTTGAATCAAATTTTGTCAATATCAACATTATATCTGACTTTTGTGAGACAGAGATTAAGGAAAAACCTATAGAAAGGTAATCTTTTATCACTGTAAAACAAACTTTAAGTGTAGTTGTATGAGAAATTTACCATGAACCCTTCACAGACACACACAAAAAAAATAAATAAATAAATAAAACCCAGATTCATGAAATCAAAGCTGTGAGTCTGTCTCCCATAACTTCTTTTACAGATATTCATTTAGGCATATCAATTAAAAAAGAATCTTCGTTAGGGTAAGGGAAACACTAATTGTGAATTTTGTGATCCTAGCACCCCCTGGGCCAATTGGGCGGGGCCAAAAGTCAAAACTGCCTAAAATAGGCTAAACTTAAAGGGATGGGCGCTTAATGGGACCAATTACAAGTCAAATTGACGTAAAACGGTTAATTTTTTGTAAGGCACTGTAGTAAAGTGATAGTTGTTATTGAGGAGAACTATTGACATTATTCTGTTGCGGGGTGACTACAGATAAACTGTTACTTACAGTTTTTCAGACCCACATCTCCTTGTCAACCAGCTAGAAAAGATTCTTGATCGCATGTAAAAAGAGGGATGGGCACTTATAGGGATATGGGCGGTTAATGGGTCGAATATGGTATACCATAATTTATCTTAGAAGATCTTCTTCTCTGCATTTATAAATTGTAAATAAAAACTGAATACATTTGGAGAAATAACATAAAGGAGAAGCAAACCCGGAGAGCAAGGGTGTGGGGTGTGGCCAATATAGTGATGTCATTGTGCTATTTTGTCTCAGGTGAATGTCAAGGCCCTCACTGGGCTTCTTGTTTTCATTCCATGGGTTTTTATTGGGGATGCAATTTTTGTTCTTGTGTGATGAAGTTTTGAAACCTAGACACAAGTGTTGCTTTTCCGACACTGTCAAAAAAATACTTACTGCAAATAAAAAATGTTGCTTCTCAGAAAGGAGTTTAAAACTAATATCATCTGATGATGAGTAGACTTTTTTTTTTAAATATGTAAATTTTGACAAGAATTGACACAAGAATTACTTTGCAACAGTTACTTGTATTTGAAAGATGCTGATTTAGCATAAAAAGCTATGGGAAAAATGGATATATATATATATATATATATATATATATATATATATATTCTTGTTTGCATAATACATGATCATTTTTGAAATCTTTGAATTTCATTTTGAAATCAATACAAGCTCGAGACAAATCACTATGTACAGCACAAAGTATGTTATTTATTTACACCTGCGGTGAAGTTCATATCTTTCCATGTCTGTATAGAACATGATTTAGCCTAAAAATTTGAAAAAGGAATTTTAAAAGCTTACAATAGAATCAAGAAAATCCATGAATTGAATATTGATAGCAGAGGAAATAAAGAAATGATTTGAATACACGTAAGCATTTCAAATATATCTGTAATTATGTTGACAGGTGTGAAATCAATGTGAAAGCTAGTCATGTTCAACACCTTTTTTCGTACTAGAAACTTAATAAACTTAATATATACAGTGGAACATTGTTATCTCAAAATCCCCGGTCCCCCTTCACTTCAAGATATCCGAAATTCGAGATAACCAAAATTTTCAGTTGACATATTTTCCATTCTTATTGGACAACGAATAGATCTACACAGGGTACTGTTTAATTCAAATTGGTTTTAAGCAATTATTAATTACACTTTTACCTTTGCTCGTTAACAGGAGTAGATTTGTCTAATGTTTTGCAGGTAAACAAATAATTTTATGCAATGATTTTTGCATACAAAATGTAAATCTTAAATTGCAAAGGGTAATTTCAAGTTAACAAGTGACAATTCTATGATATTTTGATACTTCAGACCAGAAAAATACTTCAAGATTTCACAATATATATAGGAATATACATGTAAGATCCTTTTTTATGCCCACACCCTGAAAGGTCCGCCGGGACATCTAGTGTTTGGATCATCCATTTGTCCGTCTGTCTGTCGGTTCATAATTCCGCCCCGCTAATTTATAAAGTGCAACAAGACTGTGGACATTTGTGTATCACAAACACATCTTGTTTTCATGAGGAAACTGCATCAGTATACTCAGCTATTGTAAATGAAGTGTTACAGGTGTGTACTGGTGTAGGCTATGGTCTCCAGCAATATTGGTGACAATTACATGTACTTCTTTATCATCATCTTTTAACTGGTTTTTCCATACCATTCCATAATTAGAATTTAGATACATGTATTTTTGTTTCGGGTTAAAATCTAAATAGGACAAACTGAAACACATATTTTTATATTGTAATATGATTGTACAATGGTATTAAGATTATCATAAGTGTAAAATAGCACACTGGTGTGTGTCGGTGTGTGTGTGTGTGTGTATATATATATATATATATATATATATATATATATATATATATATATATATATATATATATATATATATATATATATATATATATATTATGTTATTGTACATGTATGTACATTTATAGTTCAATAAGTAAAAATACACTCTAGATGATTATTAAAATAAAGAGCTTAAATATACAAACAGTGATTACAACCTATAATCCTTTGTTCTTTTGGTGTAAAATAGGAAATCTTCAGGTCAAAAACTCTTGAAGAATGTGGTCTTCCACTGTAGATTTATAGAATGTGTATATTTGACTGTAACTTATAAATGTTTGTGTGTTGTGTGTGTATGTTTGTGTATGTAGGCATGTGTCTTTGTTATTTTCGACAATACTATTTATATGTGTTAGAAACATTGGCTAATTATAGAGACTTGTTTTTCAATGTATATGTAAAACATTTAATTTCCAAGGTCCTAGTTTTATTCTTTTCAGACCATTCCTGGGGTTTTATAGACCCTAAATAATGTTGGGATCCAGACTACTGTTTTAACCCATCAACCCCTGAAAAACAATGGACTCATCTATAAATCAATGACTTAGACCAATCCAGATGTGTATTTAGTGGTGAATGAGTTAAGCGATTCAAACTACTATTTTGAAATGATTAACCCATATACAAACCAATATATATTCTATTGAATAATATATGTATAAAATTAATTTTTCATAGTACGTGTACTTACTATGTGTATGAATACCTGTACGGCACTCATTCAGAGGTGTTATATTCTTAAATATGTCTTAACATTATAATTGTTTAAATACCATTAAAATTATTTTTCAGTTCATTTATTTTTCACCAATTGACTAGCATGTCACAAAATACATCCATATTGTGCACTAATAATAAATCACACACATATAATTGATATTCCACGGTCACTCTCCTGTTGCCAGCGTCATGAAATACATGATGAATGAAGAGTCTTGATTCTTTATATTCACAATTGATTTAAAGGTATATTTTCTTATGTTAATTAATGACATGGTTGCTATGAGTTTCAAACATACCTGTGTACATTTTTCTTTCAATTATTTCCCCCGCATTGCTTTTTTCTATAAATATAGTTTGTTCTCGCCCGTTGTTTGATTTGTGTTATGTGGCCACTATAAAGTCAGAAACGTACTTGTCCATAAAATGGTTTTAATTGCTAGAATGAGTTTGTTCTAAATCTTACCATATACCTGTACATGTATATATATGTATTTTATTTTGTTTTTTATGTAGTTTACGGCACAAAATTACATAGAACGTTTACCCTTTGATCAGTAATCAGTTGTTATGATCTACCTAACATATTTAAATAGGTCATATAGTGAACCTTAGTTATGTGGTATTTACAGTGTTAATGTACATGTACATTGTACAGTAAAACCTGCTATGGTGGCCACCTCTATATAAGGATTACCTGTCTATAAAGGCCAGTTTTGAAAAGTCCCTTGACTGCATACTTCAACAAAATTGAACCTGTGTATAAGGGTCACCTGCACATAAAGGTCAATATTCTCTGGTCCCTTGGGTAGCCCCTATATACAGGTTTTACTGTATAATGTTATGTTGGTTGTCACTCAGTTCTACACGTGATACATGTATATGATTTATAAATTATAATGTTACTGTTGGTTGTCACTCAGTTCTACATGTGACACATGTATATGATTTATAAATTATAATGTTACTGTTGGTTGTCACTCAGTTCTACACATCAGTCATGTGACACATGTATATACAATGTTACTGTTGGTTGTCACTCAGATCTACATGTGATACATGTATATAATTTATAAATTATAATGTTACTGTTGGTTGTCACTCAGATCTACATGTGATACATGTATATAATTTATAAATTATAATGTTACTGTTGGTTGTCACTCAGTTCTACACATCAGTCACGTGACACATGTATATACAATGTTACTGTTGGTTGTCACTCAGATCTACACGTGATACATGTATATAATTTATAAATTATAATGTTACTGTTGGTTGTCACTCAGTTCTACATGTGACACATGTATATACTCGGTAATTTATAAATTATAATGTTACTGTTGGTTGTCACTCAGTTCTACATGTGACACATCTATATAATTTATGAATTATAATGTTACTGTTCGTTGTCATTCAGTTCTAAACATCAGTCATGTGACACATGTATATACAATGTTACTGCTGGTTGTCCCTCAGTTCTACACATGTGATATTAACAATGTAAAAGTTGGTTGCTACTCAGTTTTACACATGTGATATTTACATTGTTACTCTTGGTTGCTACTCAGCTCTACACATGTGATATTAACAATGTAAATGTTTGTTGTCCCTCAGTTCTACACATGTGGTATTTACAATGTTGGTTGTCCCTCAGTTCTACACATGTGGTATTTACATTGTTACTCTTGGTTGCTGCTCAGTTCTACACATGTGATATTAACAATGTAAATGTTGGTTGTCCCTCAGTTCTACACATGTGATATTTACATTGTTACTCTTGGTTGCTACTCAATTCTACACATGTGATATTTACAATGTAAATGTTGGTTGTCCCTCAGTTCTACACATGTGGTATTTACAATGTTGGTTGTCCCTCAGTTCTACACATGTGATATTTACATTGTTACTCTTGGTTGCTACTCAGTTCTACACATGTGATATTTACAATGTAAATGTTGGTTGTCCCTCAGTTCTACACATGTGGTATTTACAATGTTAATATTGGTTGCTACTCAGTTCTACACATGTGATATTAACAATGTAAATGTTGGTTGGCCCTCAGTTCTACACATGTAGTATTTACAATGTTAATATTGGTTGTCCCTCAGTTTTACACATGTGGTATTTACAATGTTGGTGTTGTTTGTCACTTGGTTTCACATAATAAGTAACATGTAATTAACATATGTAATGTACATGTACCTCAGTCTGTGTGGACAGTAATTAACTGATGAACCCCTGAAAAACAATAGACTCTTCTGTAAATCAATGACTTACTCAGACCAAGTGTGTCTTTAGTGGTGAATGGGTTAATTATTCAAGAACAGTTGAACCTGTCTTGAGAGACCACCCCATCTGCCAGTCACATATGATCTGTCGTGATAGAGGATCCCTTAAAAAAGATCTTAAGAATTACTTGACTGGGTAGTTCTCAGAATGTGGACACAATGTACAGGTGGTCTCGCACAAGAGTGGTCTCATAAGACAGGTTTCACTGTAGTTGAGAATAGATTTACCTTAATAGTCAGGTGGTAATTTGATTCTAAAACTTTCTGTTGGTCTTAATAGATCCTTCACAATAACTTGACAGTCTTGTAACTGAGTGGCAAAATGATACAGATACATGTACCTGCAAAAACATAGACGTCGTTATAGTAAATGATTGTTTCTTGACATCATTTTCCGGGAATCGTATCATTTTGCCTCTCAAAGCTACAGGACCGCAGTTATTGTGAAAGGTCTATATATACATTTATAAATATATACATGCATAACTTAAGGTGGAACCTGTTTTGAGAGACCACTCCTGTTGAAAGACCTCTTGCCTTATGATAGCACAATCTGAAGGCCACTCTGTTGATCAATAACCCTGTTTATATCTAAAACTTCTTTTGAGAGGTCACATTTCTGTGTCAGAGCAGATTGTACCTCAAGACTGATTCTAGTGTATGTGTGTGTGTATGTGTGTGTGTGTGTATGTGTGTGTGTGTATGTGTGTGTGTGTGTGTGTGTATGTGTGTGTGGTGTATGTGTGTATGTATGTGGATAGATAGATAGATAGAATGAATGCATGTTTTAGGTTCTATCCATGTCAAAATTACTTTTTTTATGTCAATCTGCATTGTACATTTGAATAGAGATTCAAAGAATAGAAGCATTGGAATTTAATGATTTATTGGTAACTGTTGGTATATATTTACTCAGTAAACAAATTATCCTATGCACAGTCTATTTGATGTTGGAAAACATTTAGCACAATATATCTCATTGAACAATCAGATCGAAAATGCTTGAGAAAACTTTATCTAATAGAGGATTGCTTTTGTTATATTTCAAATCAAAGGTGTGTCAAAACTGACAATTTAAAGTTCTAATTTGACAAGTCTTAGGATCGTATTTACAAAGTCATATTTTCTACTTTGACGAGATAAAGTTCGATTTTTTTTAGCACTGAGGTAAATGATAGCACATTACACATAGATAAAATCAGAGCTATTGATGTTACTAAAAGGATAAGAGTGGGATAGGACACCAGTCTATCGTAGGTTAACTTCAGTTAGACTGGTACAGTGGAACCTGTCTTGAAAGACCTCTCTCATACAAGACCACTTATGAAAACCACTTGGTTGAATAATCCTTTAGATGAAAACTCTTTTGAGAGACCACCTGTCTTGAGAGACCACATTTCAGTGACAGATGGGATGGTTTCTCAAGACAAGTTCCATTGTACCTTAATATACAAATCGTGTACTTGGACTTAAACAAATAAAGTGCTGCAGCCAAAATTACCTATAAAACTTATGACCAACTCTTACACAAAACAGCCCAAAACTCTATCCCTTTCCATGTCTCAGTTAGTTAAAGTGTTGAACTCACAAACACAAAATCCTGGGTTCATTTCCTGGAAGAGATATATTTTTCCTGGCCAAGTGCCCGTGACATGGATATATTGGATGAGACCTATTACTTAAATCCCTGTCAAAGATCGGGGGACTTAATACTGCATTTCTAGAGTCCATAGCACATGTGAAATTTTGTGGAACTTTGCCCACTGCAAGTGAAAAATTCATGGGCATCTGTTTTTTTCATTTAATTTTATCAATCATACCTGTATTTTGTCAGTCATATTTGTATTTTGTCAGTCATACGTGTACATGTATTTTGTCAATCAGTCATACCTGTATTTTGTCAATCATACCTGTATTTTGTCAATTATATCAATATTTTGTCATTCATACCTGTATTTTGTAAGTTATACCAGTATTTAATCAATCATACATGTACATGTATTTTGTCAATCATACCTGTATTTTGTCAATCATACCTATATTTTATCAATCATACCTGTTTTTTGTCAATCATACCCGTATTTTGTCAATCATACCTGTATTTTGTCAATCATACCTGTATTTTGTCAATCATACATGTATTTTGTCAATCATACCCGTATTTTGTCAATCATATCTACCGTATATTTGGTCAGTCATACCTGTAAGTCTCCCACTGGGGGTGTATAGAGCATATCCTTAGATTTAACATCAAGTGATCTGTCAATATACATGTATATATCTTTTAGGTTCAGTTTACCAGTCAACAGATCTTAGTCTCCAAAATGTTTGTTTTGATTTTCACTTCAGAGTATATAAATTTCGTGAAGGCCTCCTGAGTATTTCTACTTATAAGTAGATTATACCTCTAGAAATAAGCACCAACAACATGCCAGTACTCCGAGATTCTCTAAAATCACTTCCACATCCATCAAGTACTTTATATGGCTGTCTGTATTGATTCCTAATTATTTGTTTTGATCAGTTTTATCGTAATTTTCGTTGCCCATGGTATCCGTTGTTTATATTTTTAGCAACTTCCAAAGCAGTTACAGCAATGTATGGGGGATATAGATTTTTCTTTTGTTTGCAGTTTGATTTTCCTAATTTTCTTTCGAACAATTTAATCTCAGGAAGTGAGTTAGTCTCTGACATAAACTGATGGTCCTGATTTGACCATACATACTTATGTCTTGTCTAGCCATTGCAGGAAATCAACACAGTGGAACTGATATAATTTAACATTTCTGTTATATATTAGTCCCTATATAGAATATGACTTTTGTGGTTTTTGTAGAAAAGGAGAAATATTGAATGTATTGGTCAATATCTGGTTAGAAGAATGCGTTTTTGTCTACAGCCCGGGGGTGACATAACACCTTGAGGGTGGGCAAATATTCATGTCAACCCAAAACAAGGGCAATAATTGTAAATTGTGCCTCAATTTTTTACCTTGGTTATGCACTTACGCAAAAGCTGGTCCTCTGCTCCTGTAACATGTCATGATGTCTGCCATGACTCAAGACCTTTGTTTATTGTCTGTCCTGAACATCATCGTAAAACCAGGGTCAGGAATCCCTATTGTCTTTCCTGCCAGTGGTCTCATGTGCCCGAAATCATTCATGGCTAATGAATATTTATAAGTAGGTGTGTCCAGTTTATCCAATCACAGTAGTTGTGATCAACAATGGAATAATTAGTTCCCTCTTGTCACTGTGATGTTATTTGTTGTTTTAAACTTGTCAGAAATTTCTAGAATAATTACATGTAGTTCTTTTGTGTCACTGTGATATCATTTGTTTCTTTGAACATGACAGAAGGTTCTAGAATAATTAGTTCTCCTGTGTCACTGTGATATCATTAGTTTCTTTGAACATGACAGAAGGTTCTAGAATAATTAGTTCTCTTGTGTCACTGTGAGTGTGATATCATTAGTTTCTTTGAACATGATAGAAGGTTCTAGAATAATTAGTTCTCTTTTGTCACTGTGAGTGTGATATCATTAGTTTCTTTGAACATGACAGAAGGTTCTAGAATAATTAGTTTTCTTGCGTTGCTCTGATATCATTAGTTTCTTTGATGAACATGACAGAAGGTTCTAGAATAATTAGTTTTCTTGCGTTGCTGTGATATCATTAGTTTCTTTGAACATGACAGAAGGTACTAGAATAATTAGTTTTCTTGTGTCACTGTGAGTGTGATATCATTAGTTTCTTTGAACATGACAGAAGGTTCTAGAATAATTAGTTCTCTTGTGTCACTGTGAGTGTGATATCATTAGTTTCTTTTAACATGACAGAAGGTACTAGAATAATTAGTTTTCTTGCGTTGCTGTGATATCATTAGTTTCTTTGAACATGACAAGGTTCTAGAATAATTAGTTCTCTTGTGTCACTGTGATATCTTTAGTTTCTTTGAACATGACAAGGTTCTAGAATAATTAGTTCTCTTGTGTCACTATGAGTGTGATATCATTAGTTTCTTTGAACATGACAGAAGGTTCTAGAATAATTAGTTCTCTTGTGTCATTGTGATATCATTCGTTTCTTTGAACATGACTAGGTTCTAGAATAATTAGTTTTCTTGTGTCACTGTGATATCTTTAGTTTCTTTGAACATGACAGAAAGTTTTAGAACAGTTAGTTCCCTCTTGTCACTGCAATGTCATTAGTTTGTTTAAACATGACAGAAGGTTTTAGAATAATTACTTCCTTTTTCTCAGGTCTGGCTAGTATGCTGTTTACTGGTCTCTACCGCCATCTTGGAATTTATCAACGGTTACGCTTAGGGTTTAAGGTTTAGGTTTAGGGTTTCAGGTTAGGATTTAGGGTTTCAGGTTTAAGTTTAGGGTTTCATTTTTATAGCAATCAGTAAATGGCAATTGCCCAAAGGTTCTAGAGAAATTAGTTCCCTCATGTCACTGTTAGATATTTGTTGCTTTAAACATGACAGAAGGTTCTAGAATAATGTCTGTTACTTCACTCTTGGCATTGTGATGTATTTACTGGTGTAACTTGGTAACTGAAGATTTTAATATTACATGTATGATTGAAGTGAAAAGAAAAAACAATGCAAATATTTGATCTTTTAAATAAAATATTTTAAATATCTATGTGACAGAGTTGTTATAGTGTTCTCACTATCTAGCTTTCGTTTAGTGAACTTATTCAGTCTGTTTTTTTTAAGTCAACAGCATTAAAGGTGTCTAAAATTGAAATACCTGTAAACAGGTGAATCAAATTTAAAAGAGCTGTATAAATCACCAGTTGTTGACATTCTATTTTCATTTGAAATTGATTGCAAGAGTATTAAAATAGCATAAAACTTTTAACTAGAGACTTTTCAATCTCTCAAAATATCTTTAAGATAAACAGTATATATATGAATTAAATTTCAGTATTATTTTGACTAAATAGTACTTGAATTTATGACCTGTTTTCATTTCCTGATATAGCGGTGAAAGCTACATGTAGCTATGTATCCACTTAGGTCAATTTTTTTTATTTGGTTATTTAAACCATATGTTTTAATGTCAGTTTTCTTGTGAAGTACTCGATTAAATCCAAAATGTTTTTCTTGGTTGTATATCTTTACCATAAAATGTTTACACAAGATATTATCTGTAGTGATTTTCAATCAAAGAGTCTCATTAAAGCTAATCTCTGACTATTTGGGGAAATAAATTGGAAAGTTAGAATTTTGTGTCTCTTTAGCTGTATTGGGTTAAGATCTTGTGGTCAAGGAAATTGGTCATAACTTTGTTTAAATGTTAGGTTTGCTAGGTTGTAAGACAAAATTGTGTAGCAAATACATGTCTACAGAACGTGTGACATTTCTCAACCATTTTATGACATTTCCCTGTAAAATTAGGGATATTCGTAGTTTTATTAATTAAGCAACAGTGCAACAACAAAATATTCCTTGTACACATTTACGACCTTTCCACACAATCAAGGTCAGTTGGTAAAGTTCAAGGTCATGTATATATGTTTAAAAAATTCTTTATGATGGAGATGTCACTAGTTTTAGGGTGAAGTACCACAAATTTTGACTTACGTTATTGACTTACGATATCCAAAAAAAGAATTCTTCACTTGTATGGAGAAGTCACCAGCTGTAGGTGAAATGCCTCAAATTTTAACTCACATCATGTCTCTTGACAAATGTAATGAAGTCTCTTTAACCTGCCACAGGACCTCAGTTTTTTGTGTCCACCACGGTTAGAGCAACACGCTTTAAACTACATGTACTAAGTCTCTCACTTCCTGTCAGTGCAGGTTTGAGTCTTACTGGAAGCTAAGCTGATTTTTGTGAGAAAGTTTGCCAGTTTATTTGCAGAAGGCCATTGGTCTCTTCCTGGGTACATTGTAACTGTCTTCTCTCCACCATTACAAATTGGCTGCCACCATATAACTGACAAATTGTTGAGTGTGCTGTAAAACACTACTCAACATGAAAAAAGTAAATCAACAAAAAGATCTCTTTTTATGCAGGATGCATGTTGAAGGAAGCTTCGTTATAGGTTTTCTGTGTGACCTAATACCTAGAATCCAACTTCGGATCAACTTCATCTAGTGGTGGAAACCCCACCACTAGATTATTTTGAGTGATTTATAGACAAAGACAAGTAAAATCTTACTTGGGTATGTGGAGTGGATAAGGGAATCTCCACCTGAGTGGTACATCTGGAAATTTTCCATTGTTTATTTTTCAGTATTTCTATAAATGAAAATTTCAATCTAAAAATTTGAAGTGCAGATATACATGCAATCCATGAGATTATGTTGATTTAGGAAAGTTATGTTTTCTGTTTTCTTGTGGGGCAAATGTTCCCAGGTGTATAGTAATCCAAACCAAAAAAAAAAATAAAAAAATAAAAAAATAAAAAAACAGAAAAATAATTTTTATGCCATAAATAATTTTTTACCCAAACAACTTGACATTCAGTGATAGGGTACATGTACCTTTAGAAAGATAAAAATGTCATTAATTATTATCTATTATGCTAATCTTGTGTTGTTGATTCAGATAATATTGACCTAATTACGCAGCAATAAATGTCATTTTTGTTTTGAGAAGATGATTGTTTAAACATTTGAAATTTTGTACAAATAGCAACAAAACACAGTGTACACATACTTCTGACCCAAATTTTGATGTTCTGTATGAACAATGTAAATGTATTTTACATATTTTATTCCCTAAATGTAGAAGGGACTATTTTTCTTTGTGAGATGATAAATTGTGTGTCTGATCACTATCCTGCTGTATTGCTATGTACAGTTAGATGTCATTAGTCCTGTGTATTGATATTTCTTGAGGCCTTAGATATAGGGGATCTGTCACATGTTTCCATTCATATCACATTTATGATATAGGTTTTGAATTTTCCATTTTGCGACCCTCTGGCGAGCCAAAATGGAAAATTTATTATGAGTATCATAAATGTGATATGAATGAGAAGTTTTGACAAATTTTTTTTTATCATATGATGTACATACAATTTAAATAGCATTTATGATGACGGGATGAAAATTTTTATTCTCCTTTCTGTCAAGTTGACTAAATTGTTGCCAGATATAAGTGTATTTAAACATATCATAAATATAAATATTGTTTATTTTTAATACATACATTTAGCCTACATTTTATATTATTATTAACATCAAAGCATACTTTATCAGATGTTGAGTTTAGCAAATTTGCCAACTAAAAAAAACAACAAAAATTTAAAATTATCTACACAACATGTTTTATTCCATTGTCAGTTCGATTTCCCATTCAAGCTCATGTGGCATCATAAACACCAAGTGACTTCATCACTAATTGTCCGATGAATGAAGTATGTAATGACATCAAAAGCAGTACAATTTGCAGATGTTTGCCAATAAAATCACTGCTACTGGCTTTATCATACAAGTGTATCTGTTACATACATATAGAATATTTATGTAATCTGTTATGAAGCTGCATAACAGTCAGATCATATGATAAATGTAAATACAGTGAAACCTGTATATAGAGGCCACTCAAGGGACCATAAAATATTGACCTTTATATGCAGGTGATCCTTATACACAGGTTCAATTTAGTTGAAGTATGCAGTCAAGGGACTTGACAAAACTGACCTAGGCTTTATAAAGAGGCAATTCTTATATAGAGGTGGCTACTATAGAAGGTTTTACTGTACAATAACTTAATCGTCAATTTTATCAAAATTCATAGATACATGTATATATGTGTTTATCTTTGTTGCACTTAAGTGTAGAGGCTTGGGAAGTAATTTTATATCCAAAAATAGTTGTTATCATTATTACCTTCAATGAGAAGGCAAATATATTGCTTTAATGTTTTCTTCAGGTGATATATATTTATTGTTTGTGGTACTTTAGACAGGTGAATATATTGCCATGAAAGTTTTCTTCAGAAGATTTATTTATTGTTTGTGGTACTCTAGACAGGTGTATATATTGTCATTTATGTTTTCTTCAAATAATATATTTATTGTTTGTTGTACTCTAGACAGGTGAATTTATTGTCATTTATGTTTTCTTCAGGTGATATATTTATTGTTTATGTTACTCTAGACAGGTGAATATATTGTCATGAAAGTTCCTCCAGGTGATAAATTTACTATTTACAGTACTCTAGACAGGTGAATATAATAAGCATATTGCCATTAGAATCTGTACAGGTAGTATTGTAGGACAGGTAAATATAAATTAGCATACATGTTTTGCCATTAGAATCTGTACAGGTATAATATTTTATGGCAGCTAAATATAAATTTGCAAATTGCCATTAGGATCTGTACAGGTAGGTTTGTATGACAGGTAAATATATATCAGTTAAAGTATCTCAAGGTGTTATGCTGTTTATGGTAAGATATAGAAGTGGATTTTTTGGCATAATGTGTACACATAATATATGTGTAGAATTATTGGCAAATAGATGTACATGTATTACAATTTACATGTATTGTAAATATTTTTCAGGTAATATGCAAATACTTGATATTCATTCATAAAAAAATGAAGAGTTTTATCAGTAAGGCTGATTCTAATTTTAGTCACTCAATGACCATTTTTTATTTTATCATATTTCAGAAAACAGATCAAATTGCGCCATCTAAAACCTTTCCTGATGTCAAGCCAAGGTTCCATGACACAACACAATATAATGCTTGCAGAATACAGTAAGTATCAGTATTTATATTTTCATGTAATTAAGCTTAAAAGTAATCATGGTAATATTACACGCAAAAGCTTAAGGTTTATCTTCCACTCATTAATGCCTAAATAAGATCTTATATACTCTCTATTCAACACTCTACAGGGGTGGAAATTAAGAAAAAATCCTCAGGAGCCAAACAGGCTCCTAAGTTTTAAATTCTGGGAGCCCAGATTTAAACTTAGGGACCTGTCATATTTATTTAAAAAAAATTTAACCAGTTTGTGACCTTAACATTTTTAAAAACTTGCTCAGCCGGGCAAGTGCTATACTGATATTGTGCTTGCCTGCCATGAAAATTTGTTTGCCCACAAAGAAAAAAATATTTGAGTCAATTTTGTGTTTTATTAATTTATTGTTATGTTAATAAATATATGTAACTACCGTGTGTTTAAATTGATGCAAATTACAAAAGTTTTCATTTTTTAAAACATTATCTATCCATTTTAAGTATCTCATTAAAACTTTTATTCACAACAACTAATTTTCCTTTTATCATTCACCTACATTTAATTAAGATTTTATAACTTTTATACAGTGTATAGTATTACATATACATGTATCATCATTTTAACACATCCTGAAATTCAGTTCCGTTCGGTATCGGTTCTTTTATTACACACACCCAACTTCCATTTTCTCCATAAACTGCAAGCAACAACAGTCAACACACGATGTGTTCTGTGACATTTTTGGCCATGAGGTAAAGACTAATGTATCTACTTGTCAATAAAATAATTATTTTAATTTCCAACTGGTTTTTAGCAATCCATTTAAACTACAAATAGAAAGAAATGGATCACTTTCGAAACTTAAGCTTTTTGAAATGACAAATGCAGAATGATTGTACTTCTACTTTCATTTTGATAAAAGCGGACATTCCAACTTAACATGTCAAAATTTTAGCCTCATCAGATTGGGAATTTTAAGGACCAAAATTGAGAAAAAACATACTATTTCCGACTAGAAATGGACTGAATAATGGCTCCAAAAAGTGGCGGGCGACTTCGTATGTAAAACAATTCGCCCGATCGTAAATTCAGTCGCCTCGGGCGAACGGGCACCCATTAAGTTCCACTCCTGCTCTACATCAAATGTTCCATTGCTGATCTATTGATGGAGCGCAGATTACTTACTGTTTGTGCGGGTCACTTCAGAAATGAAAAAATCGTATATAATTTGTTTCTCATATTATCTATGACATGAGTTTAAAGGGGCAATAACTCTCTTTTCCAAAATTATCGACGACCATCCCTACTCTACAACCATCCCTTCTTCATTACAATCTCTACTCTTCGACCATATCTACTCTATTATCATCCCTGCTCTATGACTATCCCTACTTCATTGACAATCTACTCTATGACCATCCCTACTCTGTTATCATCCCTTCTTTATTATCATTCCTACTCTATTATCATTTTATTATCATCCCTACTCTATTATCATTCCTACTCTATTATCATCCCTACTCTATTATCATTCCTACTCTATTATCATCCCTACTCTATTATCATCCCTACTCTATTATCATTCCTACTCTATTATCATCCCTACTCTATTATCATCCCTACTTTATTATCATCCCTACTCTATTATCATCCCTACTTTATTATCATCCCTACTCTATTATCATCCCTAATCTATTATCATCCCTACTCTATTATGATCCCTACTCTATTATGATCCCTACTCTATTATCATTCCTACTCTATTATCATCCCTACTCTATTATCATCCCTACTCTATTATCATCCCTACTTTATTATCATCACTACTCTATTATGATCCCTACTTTATTATCATCCCTACTCTATTATCATTTCTACTCTATTATCATCCCTACTCTATTATCATCCCTACTCTATTATCATTACTTCTCAACGACCATCCCTACTCTATTATCATCCCTACTTTACGACCATCCCTACTCTATCATCCTTACACTACGACCATCTGTGCTCCCTACTTTATAACCATCCCTACTCTATTATCTTCCCTATTCTACGACCATCCCTTTTTCATGACAATCTCTTCTCTACGACCATCCCTACTCTATTTACATCCCTATTCTACGACCATCCCTACTCAGTTATCATCCCTACACTACGACCATCCCTACTCTATAATCATCCCTTCTCTATGATGTAAATTTTTCAACTGTCGGCCATTTTAATTTTGGAGGAGGATGCCGGTTTAACAAATTAGTGATACACAGTGTCCTGCTTTTTGTTATCTGTTTTTTATTGATGGATTTTGTTGAAATCTAGTAAAGCAATATACTAGCAGCCCTCAGGCTGATAGCTGGAACCTATGGCGGAGAAGGAGTATAATATCAAAATGGTCATAAAATAATCTCTATATATTTAACAAGGGCATTAAAAACAAAACCATGGAGGTCCCCATGCTGAATAAGATTTTTTATTATATAAATTAAAAATAAACGGTTTCTTATTGGAGAAGACGGTATTTAATACTTCAATATATATCTACATATTCTATGGAAAACCAGTGAATATCATTCTAAAAATGGAATATGGAAATTCCCTTTTACACTATTTGAATTACTCTGATTGTTACTTACATTGTAGGATGTATATATAGATGTTTATTAATATTTATATAATAAAACAGTTATGGACTGTTGATTGGATGAATATGGTGTAATATTGACCAGAAAACCAATATTGAGCTCGGCTATCACCTTGGTCAATATTACACCATATTCATCCACTCAAAAGTCCATAATTGTATAATATTTAATAAGTTTGTTGATAAAGGAGACCATATATTGAGGCCCCATGCTTAATAAGAGTTTATACTTAACAAGTGTATTTATTAAAAACGAAAAAGAGCCGGCCTGGCTCAGTCGGTAGCGCGCTCAACTCTGGATCATGAGGTCGTGAGTTCAAGTCCTGCCAGCGTCAGGTTGGTTTCCTGTCCTTCAGATGAGAGAGTAAAACTCGAGGTCCTGTGTCACAGTAGGTTACAGCATGTTAAAGAACCCTCACTGCTCAATGGCCGTAAGTGCCGAGCATAGGCCAAAATTTGAAGCCTTTCACTGGCATTTGGTGACATCTCCATATGAGTGAAATATTCTTGAGTGGGACGTTAAACAAACAAACAAAAACGAAAAAATGGAGGCCCCATCCTGAATAAGACCTTTTATCTTATAAATTAACGATAAATGGTTTCTGATTGGATAAGTCCGTATTTTACCTCTCACAGTCTCAAAATATGTCTATAAATTCTATGGAAAATCAGTGAATATCATTTTCTAAAAATAAAATATATCAATTCCCTTTGACACTACTAGAATTTCTCTGATATTTACTTACATTGTAGTATTTAGAGTATATATTTACATAATAAAACATATCACCTTGGCCAATATTGCTTTTCAGGTCAATATTACACCATATTCATCTACTCAGAAGTGCATGATTGTATGATTTATCAAATTTTGATATTTCCCTAGTCAATGTCTTGGTAAATTCCAAAAAAGGACAATTTCTTTGAAATATCATAAAAATGAAATTTCTTTAGATGAAATACTTATACTATTTGATATCAGTAGAATATTTGTGAATGAATAATATGCAGGAATCATCAAGCCATTAAAACAAATGTGTTTTTATGTCCCTCATTGAGATTAACTCGGAAACATCATAAATGTTCAGACAAATAATCAACAACTTTGATGTACAAGATTTTTTGTTCCTGTACTTAAAGGGAAAGGTTCACTAAGAGTCAAATTAGGCCCTGTATATCACAAAAAAGTCAAATTGAGAACTGAGTCATATTGTATGCTCCAAAGTTCCATTAGGACTGGTGCTGTCATCCGCGCACGAGACTTTAAGAGAAGGTGCTATTCCAAGGCTACAGCAGCGCTCTACAACACTAAAAAAATCCACTCTTCATTTGGCCAGTGAACCAGAAATTTTACTAGCCAGCCACAAACTATATATATATACATGTATATATATATATATATATGTACTGTATATATATCTCTGTGTGTGTGTGTTCTTGTTAAAAAAGAATCCACTGGATGAAATAAAATAAAACACATTATTTGTTTAAGCTGACATTACTTTTTATTATTTCACTGCATTTAAAACCAGGTTATTAATTATTAACTGCTGACTGTTTTGTGCATTTTTTTTAATCAATCCAGACGTGTTTTTATGGCTATATTTTTCGTATTTGTTGCTCCAATATTGAGGCAAACTTAAACTTCGTTTTTGAATTTTTAGTGCCGGTTTCCTTTTCAACAGAATTTACAAAACGGTGTCTGCCCACTAATCGCTTTGGGTATTCTGTCGAAGCCGTTTTACTGTGTTGCCCCGCCATGATAAAACGGCCCCGACAGAATCCCCTTAGTGATTATCTGCCCACAATAATTGGAAATTTTATCTGTAAGTTAAAATCGAGAGTCAAACACCTGTTACCTGATCATCAGACAGAGTTGTTTGACAATCGGGTGTTTGACTCGCTGGAGCAAGAGTAGTTGGAATGTGCTCACATATAGCAGCAGTATTATGGTATTTGGGACATGGCAGACACCAGCAAAGCTCATCCATTGGAGTTCAAACTGGGGAGAGTATCTGGAAGATGCAACTGCAATAGATGACTCTGACACTGATGATAGCATCATAGTAGAATGAATATATTTTCTAGTTTTATGTACATACTTCATAATAAAATTAACTTAAGATTGTTGGTGTAGTTGGTTCAAGATAACAGTGACCTTTTATACTACAATGTAGATTGATATAGAGACATGTATGTAATTTGTGTGACAAACAATATTTTGGTAGTAATATCTATACTGCTATACTCCTAGTGTTAATGCTACACTATTAACATAAATGAATGTTGCAGTCTTCTTACTTTGTGTGTGTGTGTGTATATATATATATATATATATATATATATATATATATATATATATATATACATGTATATATATATATTTGAACTCCATTGTTTTCTTCTGTAGAAAGTAATAATGTCATAGATCTATGTTTCACATGCTTCAAACAGTGATTCAATGTATGCAATACATTCTTACAATATGTAATTTTTTACAATTATCTTATTGAAAGTACTGTCCCAAACTTCTGTACTTTTTCATTGATTTTTTTGGTGATTTTTCCACAAAAGCTGAAAATGTATAGTGAGATTATGACATGTTAGTTAAATTATCACATTAATCATCAAATTATCATCAGATAATATTGATAACAAATTATGTTTATATACAAAAACAAATATGATTATAGAAACAAAATTGAAGTTTCCAGTTGTTTCCAAAAATCAGTGCTTTTCACAATTTAAAGTGTTGTTTTTTGCCTAAAACCCTAGGGAAACAGGTAATTTGTAATGATGGTTAAATTATTACATAGATGATATACTTTACAGCTACATGTAACTGTGAATAGTTAATTAAAATAATGAATATAAATAGAAAAAATATAAAATGTTTCCCAAAATCAGGACTTTTTCACAATTTTAAGTGTTTTTTTCCCCCATAACTGGAGGATAAAAGTGGTATTTTGGAGTAATTGTTAAAGTATTACATAGATACATTATTTATAGCAAATTGAATATTTGATAAAAAAAATGAATAATAATGTAAGAGTTATGAAATGTTTATTCACCATTTTTAGTGGGGTTTTTTTGCCCCCAAAATAGAAGTGGGCAGTGGTTAAATGTTATGATTGTTCAAGTATTACAGACATAATACAATTTATAGCAGGTTGTGAATATATGATAAAAATATATATATAATTGAATTATTTATTAAATATTTTCAAATATCAGTGATTTTTCATTATTTTTAGTGTTTTTTTACCCCAAGAACAAACAATGAACAAATTTTGCTTATCTCTTTGCTGATCATTATTGAGCTAATGTGACTGAGATAAAAAATTTGTTAATTTATAAAAAAAAAATGATTAAAATGAAAAAGGTATTAATTATTTCCAAAAATCAATGATTTTTAAGCAAGAAACAAAAAACCAGGTGATCTTTATACACATGTTGTTGCGAAAGCAGGGTTGACTGTATAATAATTAAAATACCTTGCCAGGCATATTTGACATTTTGTACAATGGATACAGTAATTCATGTTATTGTATGTTTTTTTTTTATTTCTTACAGTCTTGCAGAGAACGGGAATATAAAAAAAGGATGTAAACCTTTCACATTTTCTCCTTCAAAAGAAAGTCTTGAAAATATTATCGGTCGCATATGTAAAGAAAAAAACACTAATTGTAACCAGTAAGTAGACATTATCATGATTATAATACTGCTACATTTTTCGCCAAATAACAATTCTCACCAACACACATTATTTTACATGATATTCTCTGGTTTGTCAGAGAATTTTTTTCTATTGTTTTTGACAATCAGAACGGTGAATTGTCTTGGAATACCAATAAAAATCCTGGAACATTATCATGGGTTTTGCATATTCCACTCAAAGATTGGACACATAAGGATTTTTAAATGATGGCATACATTCAGCATTAGAAACATGGTGGTTTAAGGTTAACCTATTCTAACTGAACCATCGGTTTTGTTAGTTTTATGTGGTCAGTTCATGATGAACTGCAGTGTATTAGGAAGGGAACATTTTCCTCTTCACCTGGATAATAAAACATCTTATGTTAGTTCCTTATACTGTAGAAACATGGTAGAATTGAATGATAAACTTTGGTAAAATTGAATGATAAAATTTAGTAGAATTCAATCATAAATTTTATACAATTGAATAATAAATTTGGTAGAATTAAATGATGAAATTGGATAAAATTGGATAATCGGTAGAATTGAATGATGAAATTGGATAAAATTGAATGATAAACTTTGTTAGAATTGAATACAATTTGGTAGAATTGAATGATAAAATTGGGGAATGTTGAATGATGAAAATTGATAGATTTGAATGATAAAATTTAGTAAATTTAATGATAATTTGTTAGAATTAAATGATAAAAATTGGTAATATTGAATGATAAAAATATCGTAAAATTGGATTTAGCTTGCTGTACTCAATGAAATGTTGATGATCATATATTGATTGTTATTTTTTCAATTTCTTTGTTTTATGTCAGCATTATTTAATTACAGGGACATTTGCCGTTCTTAGCAAAACAAATTATTTCGATTTTTTTTTTTCTACTTTAACTACTTGCACAAAAACAAATAAGATCTATACACAGGCATGAAAAGTCTGATGTTCCTATAGATTTTGTGAAAATAAAGTCAGGTCCAGTGTGGTATTCATATACAAATAGTAAGGTTGAATTAATCAGTTGCAATTGAAAAAGTGCCAGACCCATGTTTCTCTAGCAATTTTCACAAAATATGTGGGAATTTAAGAATTGTTGTACCTGTGTATATCACTTTTTTGCTATTGTATATCAATCTAAGTAGTAAAAAGGAAAAAGTAATTTGAAAAAAAAACACAGCTAATGCCTGTTTTAATCTTATGAAGGATTTGAGATATATAAAGATGCTATATATAACACTTTCCAATTCCTTTTTCAGCCTAATAGATTGTGATACTGAACAAACAGTGATTGACATTAAAGATCTCAAACATGGTCAAAAGTATGTTATGGTTTCAAAACTTCCTGATTTTGTCCCTGGTGATTATAGCCTTGGAAAGGAAAAAGATATTTCTGCTCCTAGATATGTGCATCACAGGTATGTATATATCCTTCTTTGTTTTGTAATCTCTTTCTTTTGACCTGTTAGGTAATAAGACTGTGCAGTACTTGTAAGTGAAACATGGAAAGCACCCTCAGGGTTCGATATATACATGTACATTAATTTGTTCAAGGGTCTGTATCCAGGTGAGTTTCACATCTGATAAGAAAATCTCACTACAAACTTGTCCATTTGCTCACATATACAAAAATCTTTAGCCATTTTTATAAATTATGATCTCAAATTACAAGTGAAGCAAAGTGTATTTAATTATGTCTTATAGAAATCTGGAGCTTGAATTTCTTAGTCATTGCATACTTCTTAGTACATATAACTTTTAGTGCTTATAGCTGATGCAGTGTAGATAGAGGTTATTTGCCATTTTTTATGAACAACATTTTTTTTCATCCTGTCAGGTAGAAGAATGGTATATAACACAGGTGCATAGCACAAATCTTAAGTATTATTCTTTTGCCACACATGAAAAAAAAAATGTTTTTCATAAAAAATTGGCAAATGTTCTATTATTACAAATTTATTTCTCGTAGAACAAGAAAAAGTAGTTCCAAAATTTGAAAAGTATTTTGATTGGACGAGTGAAAATAACAAGTTTACATTGGTTTTGGATGGAGTGTTATTTTTCACACTGAAAAATAACAATTGAAAATAATATCTTTAACTAAAAATCTCAGGTAAATCTATATATTGATTGACAGCTATACAGGTTCTAGGGTAGCTAATTTTATAGCTTGCAGAAATGGTCTTTCTGGGAAACATGTAAACACCTGATCCCAACTCTTGATTTCCAGAGTTTGTGTTTGTCCATTTGTATATGTATCCTGGTCATCCTGTAGTTTGATACTTTAGTGTCCGAGATTTTATATATTTAGCTCTATGGTAAAGGCCAATTTAATGCCATAGTGAACATCTGCTACTGATAACAAATTCCAACCATGGTAATCAGGCTCTGGTTTCCATTGTTTTCCTTAATGTTTAGCCAGAATTTAGGACAGTTATGTTTCATATTATGTGCCCAAGATTTATAGGTATCTGTGAAGTAAAATAAAAATAAATGATTTCGGTGGGAAACAAATTATAGATTTGGTGTTGTTACAATGATTTCAATTCTGGTTCAATTCTTTTTGAATTTTCTTTGTTTCTTCCTATCTTGAAAGTTGTTTCACACTTAACAGCTTCTCAAATTTACAATCCATTCCTATCTATATACTTTGCAATGTAAACAATTTCAGTTTCGTGTTACAAGAGACTAAATGACAAATAAAAGTACAAACTGATGTTTTTATTTTCCTCAAGTTTATGTAGGTATTTTAAAATGTTAGTTTATACAACAGTTTTGATATTGCCTGGTAGTTGTACACGCATTTACATGTAAACCTTAAAAATTACCTCCCTTTGTAATGTCTTACCTCAGTTGGCATTATACATTTGTTGCCCAGTTGGGAGGGAGATATAAAGATTGAATCCTGAAAAATAATGTCGCTTGAGGATGACATGATTTTTCTGGATAGAACAAATCTTCATATCTCCTAGCTGGGCAACAAAATGTTTATTATACTAAAGCTTTAAAAGAAGTAAGATACACGTACATGCACCATTGTCAAGAAAAAATGCATGTAAAGCCTGTAGTAGCTGTGATATTTAAGTGTCACTCCCGGCTAGACAGACACTTGACAAAGTGTTTTCTAGCAGACATAAAATTGAGATATGTCTGATTCTCAGTAATTTTAAATAGTTTCAAAACATTTCAATAGGATCAACAGCAAAATTAATTCTAAATTTCACTTCCACTTTTGTGGCTTGTTATATTTTGAAGTATGACTTCATAATTCCCGTCTGTGTCACATGCAAGCCTGATATATCTAAGATTGTTTATCACAGACACACATCTGTTTATTATGCAAAACTTTTAACTCTGCAACAACGGATAAGGGGTAAACATGGCCATGAAACATGAGGATTTCCCACCCACCCACATGATTTCTCATGACCAATCATATGCCTTTATTTAACATGTCCATCATGTGAGGTAAAATAAAAGCATATACAGGGAAACTTATATATAACAACCTCCTTATGGACACCTTTGTAGGGAGGTGGTCTTTATATAGAGGTTGATTTGTGCACAAATGGTACTATTTGGGACTGCAAAAACCAATCTTTGTAACCAGGTGGTTTTTGTACCAAATGGTCTATAACTCATGTTTTACTGTATTTCCCTTTAAATAATAGGGTAATTATTGACATAGGGTTGTCTCCCTGTACATAAGGTTACCTCCCTTGACATAATTATACCTTTCTTTACTTAAGTTACCTCCCTTGACTTTTTATTACCTCCCTTAACTTAAGATTACCCCTTTACATTATATTATTTTCCTATATATTACTTTAGCTCCCTTTACATCAGGTTAATAACCTTTACATTCTGTTCGCTCCTTTTACTTTGGGTTAGCTTCTGTGACACTAGCTTGTCCCCTTTACATTAGATAACATTCCCTTACATTAGCTTACCTTCCTTTACAATAGCTTCACATTATCTCCCTTTGATGAATTCTTTTTTTTTTATTCAAGATGTCATGGTAATTATATAAATGATTACCATAAAACCTTGAATAAAGAAAGGTTACTGCCAGAAGAAAGTAATTTTATTTACATGTATTACATCTTTGAAGAACTTGTATTGATACATGTTATCCTGTTCTTTTCAACTGCTAAAAGACTAGTTCTAAAAATGGAAATAAAATTTTTTTAAAATAAAAACCCAAATTTTAACATGGACATCACAGAAACTAAATATTTTTTGATAATGTAAGATAATGTAAACCATTTTAGGTTCACATGTTTTAGCTTGGGTTTGCTTGTACCATTTTGGGTTCACATGTACCAGTTTGGGTACACATGTACCAGTTTGGGTTAGCTTGTACCAGTTTGGATTAGCTTGTACAAGATTGGGTTCGCTCTTACCATTATGGGATAGCTTCAAATTCACTTGTAACAGTTTGGGTTAGCTTGTACCAGTTTTGGTTTGGTTTGGGTTAGCTTGTACAACAGTGGGTTAGTTTGTAAAAGTTTGGGTTTGCTTGTACCAAAATGGTTAGGTTGTACCAGTTTAGATTAGAATATACCAGTTTGGGTTAACTTGTACCAATTTGTGATAGCATGTACCAATTTGTGTTAGCTTGTACATTAGTAGGTTTGCTTGTATCAGTTTGAGTTCACATGTTTGGGTTGGCTAATCCCAGTTTGGGTTAGCTTTTATAAGAGTGGATTCATTGTACCTGCTTGGGTTCACTTGTAACAGTTTGGGTTAGCTTGTACAAGTGTGGGTTAGTTTGTACCAGTTTGGGTTAGCTAGTACAAGAATGGTTTGCTAGTACCAGTTTGGATTAGCTTTTACCATTTTGGGTTCATATGTAATAGTTTGGGTTAGCTTGTACCATTTTGGGTTCACATGTACCAGTTTGGGTTAGCTTGTACCAGTATGAGTAAGCTTGTACCAGTTTGGGTTCACTTGTACAGGCTTAGGTTTACTTGGGTTAAAGAGTGGGTTAGCATGCACAGGAGTGGGTTGGCTTGTACCAGTTTGGGTTAGCTTGTACAAGAGTGGGTTCATTGTACCTGTTTGGGTTCACTTGTAACAGTTTGGGTTAGCTTGTACAAGAGTGGGTTAGCTTGTACCAGTTTGGATAATTTGTACAAGAGTGGGTTACCTAGTACCAGTTTGGGATTGCTTTATACAAGAGTGGGTTAGTTTGTACAAGTTTCGGTGACATGAACCAGTGTGGGTACCATTTTTGAGTCCTAATCTTGTAAGAGGCGTGAAATGTTTCTTACATAATTTAGGTTCTTTGCCATCTTAGAGGTAGACAGAATTAAACGAAAACCCTTCTTCCTAGTTCCTGAGTGTTTTTGAGTATTGATGCATTTCTTATGTATTTAAGAAAATATTTCCTCTTTTACAGTTCACCAAATTACCACTTCCATTTTGTCTGGTTTTAAATCATATTTATTAAGTATATTGTATTTCATTTTAATTGTTCAATTTGTTAAAATAAAAAAAGGTTTTCCATGCGATTTTTGCTCTATTCATCTCCAAGTGGTAAAAAAAATAATACCCCTAAATATTGTTATGAATCTATTCATTTTGTATGCATTTAATAGAAGTACCATATTATTTAAATTATTGGTGTATCAAAATTTTTTACTTATGGATGCAGAATTTCTGATCAACATCAGACCAAGTGAGTAGTGATGAGCATTAATTTTTACCACAAACTGATGTTACATGTTTTCTCAACAGCACTACTCACTCTTCCAATGTCATTTAATTCATAAATTATTTGAAAGACTTGACCTTGACTTTTTTATAACAAGAGTTTTGATATCACATTTCAACACTGATATCACATTTCAACATTGTTAATTCAATATCACATGTCACCATTGATAATTTGACATCACATGTCAACATTGATAATTTGATATCACATGTCAACATTGATATTACATGTTAACATTGATAATATGATTTATATCAACATTGATAATTTGATATCACATTGATATTACATGGTAACATTGATAATTTGATCTATATCAACATTGATAATTTGATATCACATGTCATCACTGATAATTTGATATCACATGTCAACATTGATAATTTGATATTTCATGATAACATTGATAATTTGATATTACATGTCAACATTGATAATTTGATATCACATGTCATCATTGATAATTTGATATTTCATGATATGATTGATAATTTGATATCACATATGAACATTGATAATTTGATATCATATGTCAACATTGATAATTTGATATCACATGTCAACATTGATAATTTGATATCACATGTCAACATTGATAATTTGATATCACATGTTAACAATGATAATTTGATATCACATGTCAACATTGATATTAAATGGCAACATATCATTCTGTTGCTTTTTGGTTTATTTTTGAAATATTATGTTTTTTCTTTACAAGAATAGCAATGCTGATTTTATTTTGCCAACATTCTATGAAAGGAAACATTTAAACATTGAATTTATGTTTGACTTCTGTATTTTTCACAGAGTGGCAGGCTTTTTATCGCAATCTTTCAAGTAAGCAATTCAAATCTTAATCATTTGAGATTTAGTTGCTAGCCATATTGCATGTGTTTTTAAAGTCAACATTATATGTTCATCCTTTTAACTGATTTCATTTTATCCTTCATTTTGCCATTTCTTAATGCGTATATCAGTTATTTTATTTTTTTCATCTCACCAGAGGTTGGTCAGTGTTTCTTGGCAGCGGTGTACAGGCATCTATTTTCCCTCTCACTTTTTGTCTTCTCAACTGCAATACACAAGTCTTTAACTCATTCACCTCTAAAGACACATTTGGACTAGTCTAAGTTATTGATTTACAGAAGAGTCCATTGTTTTTAAGGGGTTGATGATTTAAAGAGTAGTCCAACAAAGAGCTATCTACCCACCTTTGCTTTTTTTTCTCATTTTGACATAAGTGGGGCTTTTCAAAGTGACTCAACAAAGGATTTTGTTTGTTTGTTATTTTACATCCCATCAAAAATTGTTCACTTATATTGAGATGTCACCAGCTTTAGGTGAAGTGCCGCAAATTGTGACCTGTGCTATAGACTGATGCCAATACGTGCCACACCTTCCGTGACATGGGACCTCTGTTTTAAGTCTCATCAAAAAGACCTGTGACTTTCATTTCATCCCCAATGTTTTGCAATGTAACAGGTTCTACCATTTTTAAAATGTCTTTGGTATGACCCGGCACCTGAAAGCTTTCACTTGTGAGTCCCATTATGCTGTACCAATAGACCATTGTTAGTGGTCCCTACAAAGGAATATGCCCATTACAAAAAATCGGTTGTGCTGGAAATATTGTAGAAGTATTTTAAAGTGACCTGACATCGGAAATCGAAATTGGAAGCTTCCACTTGCGAGTCCATAATGGTCTACCACTAGATCACCGTTAGCGGTCCCAACAAAGGAATATGCCCAATTACAAAAATTTGATTGTGCCGAAAATATTGTAGAAGTATTTTAAATTATGTTTCCTCTCTAGAATCAAAGACATAAATGGTAATTAGTTTCAAAAAGGTCGCTTCACCTTCTGTCAACAAAATAATTTGGAACACACAAACACATACTGTCTCTCTCTGTCTGTCTCTCTCTCTGTCTCTCTCTCTGTCTCTCTCTCTCTCTCTCTCTCTCTCTCTCTCTCTCTCACACACACACACACAATCTCTGTCTCTCTCTCTCTTTCTTATGATAGGATAAGTATTAACTATATATATATATATAGGAGTCCACTGATTTAAGGGTTTGATGAGTAAAAGACAGCTGGCCAAATTAATGTGGTTCTTAGCATTTACAAATAAGTTATGGAAAAAAATAAAAAATTTGATCTCAATAACATGATGGTTACAGCTTGGTGTCGCCTTTAGTTACTGCCATGGTACCATAGCAAAATGGTTAGAGCATGGTTGTACAATGTTGGGATCAAGCAATCACTTGTTAGGAAACCTATATCAGTATCATGTCATAGCTGTTCCATTATTCGTTCATCAATTCCCCCTTGATTTATATCGCACCATAGCCATATCATCATTGTCTTGCTAATCCTGAAAATTCATGATCATTTGATCATGTGTGTCATGTAGCATCTGTAGATGTTTTTTTTCAAAGTCCTGTTAGCTTTGCGTTATGGCTTCATAATCTATTTGTGTAATTTGCAGTTTGGAGTGGTCAAAGTTTTTGTACATTAAGATTTGTGATATTTGTATAACAATTAAAAAATTCATAATTCTTCTAAATTTGAAAAATATTACCATGGTCTATATGCTATAACCATTAGGGAATCAAGAGAGATGAAAACAATGTATATTTTCTTTTTAACCTTATTTTGTGAATCACTCTTTCAATTACACTGAATTAAATGCTATATTACATTGACATGAAGGTTAATTGACCAATATAGTGCAAAACTTGGGGAGTTCATTCTAATTTTGAAATAATCCATTTATAAATTTTTTTTATTTTTCTCTTCCGATTTCCACACTTCGACAATTTTAATGTACATCCGAAAGTTCTGCAGCTTTCAGATCTTGGGTCAAGCAGGTGATCATTGAACAGTAGATACCCTAAAGACACATTTGGACTGGTTGAAGTCATTGATTTTCAAGAGTCCATTGTTTTTCAGGGGTTGATGAATTAATTGTGATCTGGAACAAGGAAAATTGAAATGGATTAAAAACTACATTTACATCTATTTAATCATTAAACTGAAGATCAAAGATTAAAAAGAAATACTGATGTCTTGTGTCATTGTAATAATGGTGTCTTAAACTGTTCACCCTTGAAGACGTATTTAGACTGGTCTAAGTCATTCATTTACAGAGGAGTCTACTGATGTAAGGGTTTGATGAGTAAATGACAGCTGGCCAAATTAATGTGATTCTTAGCATTTACAAATAAATTATGGAAAAAATAAAAAATTCTACCAGTAGCCGGCTAGTACCAGTAGCCGGCTAGTACCAGTAGCCGGCTATGGTGTGATTTCTTCTTTAGTACGATATGTACCACGACTATATATAATATATGTCACACTTTGATGTCTTTATAATTCCATAAATTGACAATAAAGGAAAGTGAAATTTGGCATAGGTGTAAATTTCATGGTAAAATTTTATTTTAATAAGCTGAATAGGAAGAGAATTTACAGAATTATTAGCAAATTTGAAAATAGGGGGACAGTTAATGATATTAGACATTGTAATGCAAGTAGACCAAAGAGTATGTGCACAAAAGATAATATTGCTTCTGTTGAGAAAGTGTTAACGGAAACTCCACATCGGTCAGTTAGTCAAGTCATGCACGATTAAAATGGCGAAATCAGTAAAACAAGTCTACATAGAATGTTAAAATTTGAGTTAAACCTGACAACAATAAGATCAGCATTATGCAAAACCTAAAACAGTCCGACATTGACAGCCCTCTTGACTTTGTACACTGGGTTTTAGGAAAGTTGGCGTCTTTTCCAAGCTCTATCTGGTTTACAGACGAGGTTAATTTTTATTTGAATAATGCAGTGAATAAACAAAACACTAGATTTTGTGGCACTGAGAAGCCAAACATATTCAGTGTATGCAGAAAAACCACTAAATGGCTTAACCCTCAGAGTAGTAATTGCCAACATCAGGAGAAAAATAACATTGGTCATTGAGCAGAGAGGACACCATTTGGAGCATATTTATAAAACAGTACTTTTATATTTTTAGATATATCTTTGTAACAGTGAAAGTAAATTCTACAAATTCAGTAGACTAAAAACATTAAGATGTGAATATATTTTTCTGATAACTTCACTGAGATGTGTAAAGAAATATAGATTTTATGAACATTTGAAAGTGAAAGTGAATATATTTTTCTGAAAACTTCACTGAGATGTGTAAAGAAATATAGATTTTATGAACATTTAAAAGTGTGACATATATTATGGGACACCCTGTATTTTTTCCCTTCTGTTTGACACAATGTTTAAGAAAAATGTCCAACAGCTGATGATTGATTTAAAGCAATATAAGCTGTCACAATGATGATTTATGTCCCATGACATATAGACGAGAATATGATAAAATTTGTGTTCAAGTTTATTTTTTATTAGAATTTAAGTTTTCCAATACCTTAAAAAAAACTGCCTGTATTTCCGTATGTTATGACCTTTCAGATAAACTCTTTCGCCATATCAAATGTGCTTCATACATGTAATTAGGTCAGGGGGATCTCAGTCCTTCACGCGCTTGGTCTATCAGCAATCTCAACCTGTGACACAATCAGCGTATGTTAAACTCAGATGATTTATATTTCTACATTTACTTTTAAAATACAGGACGTGATTTTTATTAGGAAATACGTGCATTGTGTAAAATATGTGCTTTTCAATGCTATTTTTAAATACCTGAAGCAAATCAGATGAATATATCAATCAATAAAAATATCAAGTCACTAAAATAAATTTTTTCAATTATTAAAGTTACCCTGAAATGAATGCTGACATTTGCAAAATCAAAACAATATAAATGTGAAAACTATGCGTACCTCATATTTTACAATTGTGCCACAATGTCCAGTGAAGTTGGGCAAAGGGCAAGAAAAAGATGGGTCGAATCACCTTGGCCCGGCACCATAAAACTTTAGAATTTACTCAAGTCTGAGAATATTCTCAAATTGGCCTGCTTAGCCAATCAGATTTCAGGATTTGGCACAATTGAGTAAAATTTTTATACTTAAGTAATCCTCAGGTTTTATGGTGCCGGGCCCATATATACCCGGCACAAGGACAATATCAGAAAAGACTTTGTCTGATTTAGGCATGAAATGATGTTGTAAGAAAATAAACAGCGAGTAATAAGAATAGAATATATATCAACTGCCAATAGCACATGCTTATTAGACACTCTGTAAACTTTGTAAAAGTTACCGAAAATTAATTTGCAATGCTTTGAGTAATGCCGGACAAACAAAAACTGATATTACGGGTTATGTTTGGCATTATTGATGCAATTATACGTATGCATTTGTTATTCTAACCAACAGATGGTCTCTTTGGGATATATATCAGATAAAATATTACATAAAATGGGCATGTAAAATTATGACAGCTCATATCGCGTTAAAAATTAAACTCACAAAATTGTGTTCTATATAGCCGAAATCATATAACAGACTACCACTGGTCCTAGCTGGCGACTGGTGGTTGACTAGTAACAGTAAATAATGATTATAATAATGATGAAAATAGTAATAATAATGATACACATGTAATGAAAATAAAAATAAGGATGTGTTTGGATATCTATCTGGTTAGTAATTTTGAATATAAAATGTAAAGTTAGGAAAATACCTTGATCTTATTGTCCATATATTTGTGAGCTAATTACGTCTCAGAATTTGGCCTTCCTCTAAATATGTAGGGCTACCATTTAAAATGGATTTGGTAGAACAAGGATTATAAAAAAATTCGTTTTAAACCTTCCACTCCTTAGTTTAAAATTGGCATGGTCTTTTATACTGTTTTAGTTCAGTTCATTATAGGGTGTAGGGTTAAAGGATTAATACCATAAATATTGGTTAACTCATTCACCCCTAAAGACACATTTGGACCTGTTTCAGTCATTGATTTACAGAAGAGTCCATTGTTTTTCAAGGGTTGACAAGATGAAATGATCACGGTACATTGGAACCTGTGTTGATAGACAAGCTGTTTTTTAAGACCTCATTCTTAAGTCCCTTGGTTAGATAATACTTTAAATTAAGATTCTTGAGAGACCACCTGTTGTGACACCACATTTCAGTGGCAGATGAGTCAATGGTCTCTCAAGATAAGTTCCACTGTATTTTTTTTTTAATTGTATATTATGATAAGGCATAGAGGTTACATTTGTCTTTGTACTTATACAGTAGAACCTATCTTGAGAAACTATACCATCTGCCAGAAAAACTTAACTTCTCAACCCCTAAAAAACAATTGACTCTCCTGTAAATCAATGACTTATAGCAGTCCAAGTGTGTCTTTAGGGGTGAATGAGTAAGGAGAGGTTTGTTTATTTATCGTGTAGTTGTAATATGTGGGATCAGAAAATTGGTGGTCATTTATGATTGTGATCTGTTAAGACTTGTTTTACTGTATATGTACTGTTTCTGTACATATTTTAAAGTTCCTTTAACCTTTTTTTTTTTTTTTTTTTTTTTGCTTGAATGAAACTTGAACCTTTTTCTTCTTTGTTTAATCTTTAATAGTGTTCTTTCTTTTCGTAGAATAGAAGTAGAATTTTCAGTTATTATAATCGTATATCTATCTATCTATACACACACACACATATATATATATATATATATATATATATATATATATATATATATATATATATATACATACATACATATATACATATTATATATATATATATATATATATATATATATATATATATATATATATATATATATACATATACATATATACATACATACAGTGGAACCTGTCTATTGTACATGATTAAGACCACCAACCACCTAAGTGTTTTGTAGTCAAGTTGGTCTCATAAGTGAGTGTCTCTTCTTATCTAATATTTATTAAGAAATTTTTATGGTCTTAAATGTGAGGTGGTCTTCTAAGAGAGGTGGTCTTCAGGCAAGGTTTCACTATGTGTATATATATTTTTCTAAATAAATTGTTCTTGTAGTACAAAAATAATGCCTCCATATTATTGTAAAACTACTCAGACATACTGGTATATACACAGATACATGTACATGTAGTATCATTTATATAATCCCTCTGATCTCTATGGCAACCTTGTCAGATTCATCTGTCAAAAATTGTCATTTTATCTGGAAACTGCTTGATATTGTTAAAAAACACCAAAATTGTAAAATTGATAGCTTTGGGCTTATAGGGTTTTATTTGTATGCTTGAAGAAAATAAAAAAAAATCTTGTGAAAAATGCAAAAAACACAGGCTCTGTTTTTCAGCTTCTGTGAAACTATAATTTTTGACATATTCTATATATATATATACATACATATATACATATATAAATATATATTTGGTCAATACAAGAGAGTCATATCTCAAATCACATTTCTATCTATCTCATTCATTTTATGATATCTATTGCTAGACTATAGTTACAACATGTAAGTATTGTACACTTATTTGTAGTTTCGATTTTACATCCAGTTACATCTAACAGCTTAAGCACAAACAGATTGTTGCGCCATCTGGTAGAAGTGTTGTGATTGAGTTAAGATGATCATGTATTGACCTAATGACCTTTAAGTTGGAACTGTTAGTAAAATTTAGATTCACGTTTTCTTACTCTAGCCTGAGAAAAGGTTATGGCTATCCTCGTCGACCAAGGTAACAATTTTTCATATCTCTCTCCCAAATTTTCAACATATTATCTTAGTCACATCTGATTTGATTTAACAATTGACTTGTGTGTATTGTTTTTTGTTCTTTAACAAATCAAAACCCTGTAAACAGATTTTACTTTGGAGGGGCATTAGCTGTGTTTCTATAATTTTCCTCCCCCTCCCCCCTTTTAACTTAGATTTATATACAATAACAAACAAGAGATATACACAGGCATAAAAAATCTTGAATTCCTATATATTTTGTGAAAATTGCTTGAGAAAACCCAGTTTGGCACTTTTTTCAATTGCAATAGATAAAACCCAACCTTACTATTTGTATATGAGTACCTCACTGGACCTGATCTTATTTTCACAAAATATATAGGAAATATAAGATTTTTTATGCCTGTGTTTAGCTCTTATTTCTTTATTTACATCAAGTACATGTATTAAAAGTAGTAAAAAACGAAATAATTGTTTTGAATAAATACAGCTAATGCCCCTTCAAAGAGCAGTATGCTCGAGATATACTTTTTTTTTCGCAGTTATTTATTTTTAGTAGATTTATATATTACCTCATCTGAGACAAAAGGATCAACAGAACTTATTTTGTGAGTCTAAAATTTTGTTGTTTAGAAAATAAATAAATTTGTTGACATTAAATTTTGTTGAAATAAAAATAAAAACATGTTTGTTTTGGAGACTGTAACTAGGCATAATTTATGTAAAATTCTTTCGGGGTTTAAATTTCATTAATAGATGAAAACAAGGAAATAGATTTAATTAAAACCACAGCAAATTTTCCTGATTGTACAGTAGTTCTTAGAAAGTTGGAGCTAAACCGTATAAGCTAAAGATCCTGGGTTCAATTCCCTATACCAGTACATACCTAAAACTTTAAAACAAACAAAAGAAAAGCCCATAGGGAATGATCTGTTGACGAGCACTGGGGAAAAAGACATTTAATATGTACAGTGAAACTTGTATATAACAACTTTCTTAGGGACACAAGAAAACCAGTCTTTACAGGGAAGTGGTCTTCATATAGAGGGGGATTTGTACAAAAATTGTACTGTTGGAGACAGCAAAAAATGGTCTTTGTGACCAGGTGGTCTTTATACACAGGTGGTTGCTAAAGAAGGTTTTACTGTATTAGAATTACAATTCTTTTGGATGAGATTTAAAACCAAGGTCCTGTACCAAGGCAACCTCAGAAACCTTCACTGCATTGGCATCAGTCCATAGCACAGGTCAAAATTTATGGCACTTCACCTAAAGCTGGTGACATCTGCATAGAAATGAAGAATTCTTGATGGTTTGTAAAAGATAAAAAATGTAACAAACAAATCTCAGAAAATTAACTTTTACAGTTAGCATTAAATTCATATTTAGATAATTAGATTTTTGAATAATGGAAATATTTCTAAGTATTGAATTTTCCATTTTCAGTTTCAGGAGAATGAAATTCTGCTCTGCGTGTTTTGATTTAGTATCTTTGAAATTTCCAGCTACAATTAAGTTCAAGGCAATTATCCTTATTATACCATATATATCTGAAACAGCTTTTGTGGTTAGCTCTGATATCACTTAAGCTCTGTCGATATGCAGTTTGTTCTGTCACCGAGTCTTTGATGTTAAGTATAAAAGTTGCAGTTAAAAATCTTTTGCAGGTTTTTATTAATTCGTCTTAAGTATTAGGGTATCCATATCTTTACCTGAACAAAGATCAAAGACATAGAAACCAAATCAGATCTTTTTGGCCCTTTTTCTAATCTTTTTTTTCTCTTTTTTAAATGAAATATCAAATAATTTTTAGTTTAGTGTATACCGGTTAATTTTTTTTATTTCAGCATGTTTTAATGTTTTTCTTATTATTGATATTTCTTAACTACCGTTGATAAGGATAATTACCAATGACAGCTCCCTTTGAGTTTAATGCGGACTGTATCTCTAAATCTCTCTTCCAAAGAGAAAAGAGACAAACCTTATGAACAAAAGCGGATTAATGGAAAATTTAGTGAAAAAAAAAAGAGTGCAAAAAGGGAAATATGAATGCTAAATTGAATTTTTGTTTATTTTCGCAAATGATGCTTTCTGTCGCATGATGGCGGGCAGTTTTAATGGTGGACAAGAAGCCCTTGTTAAATTTACTTGTGGCAATTTTAACTCGTATAATTAACTTAGGTTTCGGTGTGGCATTATCTGTTGTTCACGCAGAAATTTACATGAAGATTTTATGCAATATTTCATCACATATTCCAAAAACAACACCTGATGGTTAAAAGAACGATTGCATGCATATAATTACAATAAACTTGCCTTGTGTATCAACTCCAGAAATAAGAAGAATTATCATACAGTTTAATCATAATTAAATTTATATGGGGAGTTTGAATATTCTTTCGATAATGAGAATTTTGAAAAATGTTCTTACATGGAATGACAGATGCACAAGACTCACTATATGCTTCCTTGACAATCGAATATCTTTGTAAAATCTACCAAAAGTTTATTAGCAATAGCAATGGCCAGAGTGATAATAGATTTAGACAAATGGATACAATGGGCTATGTTTGTAAAGTTTATTGTAATTATATACACATGCATTTGTTCTTTTAAGCATCAGGTGATGATTCCTATTATATTTGGAGTACATATATAGGCATATAGTCTTACACAACTCTACAGTGTAAATCAGATGAGCTTAAAAAAGAATTACCTGACAACAGTGTTACTTCAGCATGTTCAGTGTCAACAAATATTTAAACATCGGTGATAAAGCTTCCCCAAGTGTTTGACGTACCGGTCATTTGCATATGTCGATTGCATCAGATAATTGCTTCCTTGCCGCGAAATAATTATTTTATGCTTGAAAAACTAAATTTACAGTTATACATCACAAAAGAAGTTATTAATTTCATGTTCTGGGATGCTTTTAATAATATTAAAGTGGTCAATTTTTTTTAGACAATTTAAAAAAAATTGCTGTTGATGACAGCTCATGTTTGTTTGTTTGTTTATTGTTGTTTAACATCCCACTCAAGAATCTTTCACATATATGGAGGCGTCACCAAATACTGGTGAAGGGCTTCAAATTTTGGCCTATGCTTGGCACTTACGGCCATGGAGCAGTGAGGGTTCTTTAACGTGCCGACACCTACTGTGACACTGGACCTCTGTTCTTACTGTCTCATCCGAAAGACAGGATGACAGCTCATATTGCTTCAATTATTGTAGCACCCTCCCTCATAGCTTAGGTTTCAGTGTGGCTCATGTTAAGTGGCACACATCCATAAATAATTAGCTTGGGTTCAGGTGTGGCTCTTGTTTAGTGGCAACATTCTGTAAATAATTAGCTTAGGTTCCAATGTGATTCATGTTAATTGGCAAATTTTCATAAATAATTCGCATTTTCCAGTGTGGCTCATGTTTAGGGACAAACTTCTGTAAGTAATTAGCTTAGGTTCCAATGTGGTTCATGTTAAGTGGCTTACTTCTGTAAATAATTAGCTTAGGTTCTAGTGTGACTCATGTTGAGTAGCAAACTTTTTCTAATAATTTATAGCTAAGGTTCAAGTCTGACTCGTGTTAAATGGTTAACTTCCCTAAATTATTAGCTTAGGCTCTGGTGTGGATTATGCTAAGTGGCAAACTTCTGTAAATTATTAGGTAAGGTTCTAATGTGGCTCATGTTAAGTGGCTAACTTCTGTAAATAATTAGCTAAGGTTCAAGTGTGGCTCATGTTAAGTGGCTAACTTCCATTAACAATAAACTTAGGTTCAAGTATGGTGCATGTTAAGTGACAAACTTCCATAAATAATTAGTTGAGTTCAAGTTTGGCTTGAACTTGTGTTATAAAGGTGAAAGACTTGAAGATGCTCTAATTAACTATACAGCTTTAAATTATTTTATGATTATGTTATGTATTAGATAATAGAGATGTCATTAAGAAATATAAAATATCATTCTTTTTCTGTAATGTTTTTAATTTTGGACTGCAAATTAACTTTGATATGCAAAATTCAGTATATGAAAACTTTATACTATCCCTAGCAAAAGTGATATGCATAATTTATAAAATATTGAGACCTGCAAGTTGACTTGAACATTATAATACTACTTCTAACATATCGAAATTTAACTGTATATATATATCTGTGTACATTGTATGGCTGTTGTTGATTTGAACTAATTTGTTGTGTGTTTTGTTAACATATTTGAAAGTGCTCACTTAACATATTAGTTAATTGATATGAATTTTAAAGTGTTAACTTAACACTATTTTTAACTCATCAACCCCTGAAAAACAATAGACTCCTCTGTAAATCAAGGACTTTGAGCAGTCCAAATGTGACTTTAGGGGTGAATGAGTAAATGAATATGAAAGTGCCCTACAGAAACAGTTAAAAATATTTGAAAGTGTTCACTAAACATAAATGGCAATGAACATGAAAGTGCCGTACAGAAAGAGTTGTTAAAAAGTTTGAAAGTGTCCACTAAATATTAATGTTAATCAATATGAAAATGCCCTACAGACACAGTTGATAACAAATTTTAAGTACCATCTAAACTCAGTTATTATTGAATATGAAAGTGCCCTACAGATACAGTTGTTAACAAATATGAAAGTGTCACTAAACATAATCATTAACAAACCTGGAAAAGATCCTCTAAACACACCGGTAATTGTTAACTAATGCTCTCGAAACTCTAAACAAGTTAGTTTCCTCAAAACACCATTGTTAACTAATTTGTGACCTCTAAACTTAATTGTTTACAAGTAAGTCTCCTCTAAACACCATTGTTAACTAATCTTTGACCTCTAAACATAATTGTTAATAAGTTAGAGTTCTTTAAACATCAACAAGCTATGGTCTTCTACACATAATTGTTAATAGTTAAGTGTCCCCTAAACATCATTGTTAACTAATCTGTTACCTCATGATTGTTAACAAGATACCATCCCATAATTCCATTCATTTCATTTTATTTTGAGACATACATCTCATCAATGTCATATTAACAAGCAATATAAAATAGAATATTATAATATACATAAACATAAATGATAAAATGTAAGTGATCTCTAAACTTAATTGTTAACAAGTTAGTGTCCTTTTAAACACCATTGTTAATGAGGTAGTTGCCTCTAAACACCATTGTTAATGAGGTAGTTGTCTCTAAACATCATTGTTAGTGAGGTAGTTGTCTCTAAACATCATTGTTAGTGAGGTAGTTGCCTTTAAACATTGTTAATTAGGTAGTTGTCTCTAAACATCATTGTTAGTGAGGTAGTTGCCTTTAAACATTGTTAATGAGGTAGTTGTCTCTAAACATCATTGTTAGTGAGGTAGTTGCCTTTAAACATTGTTAATGAGGTAGTTGTCTCTAAACATCATTGTTAGTGAGGTAGTTGCCTTTAAACATTGTTAATACGGTAGTTGCCTCTAAACATCATTGTTAACTAATCTGTAACCTCTAAATATAATTGTTAACAAGTTAGTGTCCTTTTAAACACCATTGTTAATGAGGTAGTTGCCTCTAAACACTGTTAATGAGGTAGTTGCCTCTAAACATCATTGTTAACTAATCTGTAACCTCTAAACATAATTGTTAACAAGTTACTAGCCTCTAAACATCATAATCATTGACAAATATGAAAATGTTCTTATAATATCATTGTGAAGATATTTGAAAGTGTCATCTTAGTATGATAGCCAAACAGATGTGTAAGTGCCCTCTACAATTGTTTCTCATAAGAGACAAAAATGATTTCCACTGTACTGTTTAGTGTGTTGTGACTAAAGCAATATGAGCTGTTCTAGGTGGAAAAAAATTTCATGCCCATTTTATGTAATATATTATCTCATACATGTATATATACCAAAGAAACCATCTTGCGGTTAGAATAACAAATGCATGTGTATAATTGCAACAATCTTGCCAAAGGTGACCATAATATCAGTTATTTGTTTGTCCACCATTACTTTGAGCATTGCAAATTAACTTTCAGTGAATTACCAAGATTACTGAATGACCAATAAACAAGTGCTAATTGCAGTTAATGTACATTCTATTCTTATTATCATTTGCATTTATTTTCATACATCATCATTTCATACATAAATCAGGCAAAGTTGGTCTTTTTCGTTGTTTCAAAACATTCGTTTCTGAAATTGTCCACGTGCTGGGTATATCGGGTGATCTCGACCCATTTTTAACTCGTCCCATTACATTCTCAGCTTTATCATTCTTGACACATATGATCATGAACTGCCCGATTATATGTCAGGGGACAAAAATAATCATTGACAGCTTATATCACTTTAAAAGAAATAATTGTTTGATTGTGTATATCTAACATGAACATCAATAAGCTGGAATGCAATTTTATTTTTGTCTTTCTATCTCTCTGATTTTCTCTCACCCTCTGATTTTCACTCTCTCTTTCTCTCTCTCTCTCTCTCTCTCTCTCTCTCTCTCTCTCTCTCTCTCTCTCTCTCTCTCTCTCTCTCTCTCTCTCTCTCAAATTCCATCTATTTGTTTTCTCACTCTCTTCCTCCTGACACAGCCACTATTGGTCAAGATGACCAATGACTGTTTAATGACTACATTATGTAGTTATTATTAAGGTGATTATTTTACCTGTATTTTTACCTGGTATTATACAGTTATTCAATATGTGATAGACTTTGTATAACCTGTTATAGTACCTGGTGTATTTATTGTTAAGCAGTACAATTTGTTTGTTTTGAGCACCATGGACAACCCACAGTGACTATTATATATGTATAACCGAGGCTTCGTGGGGATCCTTTGAGCGATTTAAATCTTTGTGTCAGAGTCAAGTTGTATTGAGTGGGTTTTACATAAAGTAATATTTTGAATATTTGCAATTTCTGGTATCATATAAAAAGTTAACTTATCTAAGGGTAGAAATGATGCAGGGATGGGTTAGCGATATATCAACCGGACTGTGTTATGAATAAAATCAGCTTAACAAGAATAATGGACCCAGACATTTTGGTAAAAGAATGGCAGTAATCTATTTGAAATGATTTTTTTTTCCATTCTGTTAGTTGATTGAGTTATTGTCAGATTACACATTACTAGGTGTCTCTTTAACCTATATAATACAATGTAATATTCAGACGTAGATTAGATCCCTAGCAATTTAAGCCATTGATTAGGATCCCAATACTTTATCATTTTTATAGTGTATTTATTCTGTTATGTATTTAAGTCTTTCTAAACCTATTTATCATCTTCATTTATACCTAAATGTATACCTACAAATCTAGTGATTTCTCTCTATCCTTTTAATCTTTTTTTCTTTTACATTTTTTGCTCAAATGCTAGCTGCCACCTATGCCCCCTCTATTTGACTCTAGATCAACCCATTTCATATTACAAAGGTGTTGGATATATTCTATATGGAGCCCAAACTGTTTATACTCATAATTCATTATATCATATTTTTAAATGGAAAGAATGTCAGGAATTTTTACTTCAAACAGATTGATTTTTGTTTGCACTGAGTATGTGTGTATACTAATACTTTTGATATACTGGTTTGCACCGGAATTGAGTTTGTTGCTGTGAAATATTGTTGATGGCTTCAGTTTTCTTGTAACTGACAGAAGACTTCTATATCACGTCTAAAAGATCTATTAATTTGGCATCCTATAATGTGATAAAAGACCACAATATCAAGTCTTAAAGATCTTACCGTATCAATTTGGCTTCCTATAATTCTATATATTTTTATTGGAACAAATTTTACATTTAAAAAGAAAAATAGGGTTGACGAGGCCTGGTTTTGAAGCAGAACTATTTTCTTGTGTGGCAAACATTATACCTGATTTTTTTCTCAAAACGAAACAAGTGCCAGAATTTGCTTCAGTGTTTAAGTGGTGTCTTGATGTATTCAACAAGATTCAGTGAAGTTATATTGTAATACCTGTTTATAAATTGGGGATGTCTGTCTGTCCATCTGTCTGTCTAGTCATCTGTCTGCATTAACAATTTGGTATAGATGTGGCATTTAGATGTGATATTTGCTTCACAATACTGCCACACCTGGCACATAAAACTCATTGACCCTTGTAAAACAATAGACTCATCTGTAAATCAACAACTTGGACCAGTCCAGATGCATATTTACATGACCTTAGCTGATTCTGAGAAATCTGGTGGCCTTGACCGAGGTACATTGTATTTAGGTTCTTTTCTCCACCATTAAAAACTGTCTGCCAGCATATACTGTAAATGAAAAATTGAGGAGTCTCGTATAAAACACCAAAAAAAATAAACAAAAAAAATTGAGTGTCTCTATATAATGATTTAAAACTGACAGGACTATAACCTACCCTGGGTAGATGGTAGATAGTGGTGATTTTAGCCTACCCTGGGTAGATATTAAATACTGGTGGTTTTAACCTACTCTGGGTAAATATTAGATAATGGTGATTTAAGCCTACCCTGGGTAGATATTAGATAATGTTGGTTTTAATCTACACTGGGTAAATATTAGATAATGGTGATTTTAGTCTACCCTGGGTAGATATTAGGAAGTGGTGGTTTAACCTATTTTAACCTACACTGGGTAGATATTAGATAATATTGGTTTTAACTTACCCTGGTAGATATTAGATAATGGTGATTTAGCCTACCCTGGGTAGATATTAGATAGTGGTGGTTTTAACCTACACAGGGTAGATATTAGAGAGTGGTGGTTTTAACCTACACTGGGTAGATATTAGAAAGTGGTGGTTTTAACCTACACTGGGTAGATATTAGATAATGTTGGTTTTAATCTACACTGGGTAAATATTAGATAATGGTGATTTTAGTCTACCCTGGGTAGATATTAGGAAGTGGTGGTTTAACCTATTTTAACCTACACTGGGTAGATATTAGATAATATTGGTTTTAACTTACCCTGGTAGATATTAGATAATGGTGATTTAGCCTACCCTGGGTAGATATTAGATAATATTGGTTTTAACTTACCCTGGTAGATATTAGATAATGGTGATTTAGCCTACCCTGGGTAGATATTAGATAGTGGTGGATTTAACCTACACAGGGTAGATATTAGAGAGTGGTGGTTTTAACCTACACTGATTAGATATTAGAAAGTGATGGTTTTAACCTACAATGGGTAAATATTAGATAATGGTGATTTTAGCCTACTTTGGGTAGATATTAGATAGTGGTGATTTTAACCTACACTGGGTAGATATTAGAAAGTGGTGGTTTTAACCCACACTGGGTAGATATTAGAAAGTGGTGGTTTCAACCCACACTGGGTAGATATTAGAAAGTGGTAGTTCTAACCTACACTGGGTAGATATTAGAAAGTGGTGATTTTAACCTACCCTGGGTTGATATTAGATAGTGGTTGTTTTAACTACGATTATCTCCACCACAGAGGGGCCACAAATACTAAATAATATCACAACATATCAACAATCTCATCTCTATGTTGTAGTAAGCTCTTTTCAGTGCATTATGGTCTGTGGGGTAGATAGGGTTAATTGTCTGCACAAATTTGAAATCCAGAAAGTCTAATAGAATGTTCTGCTAATCTGTAAGACAATTGTTGTACAAATGTGTTTTATTTTAAACAATTTAAGATGACACAAAATTACATTACATAATTTGCTCCACACCTCCTTTTTCTGGTTGTTGTGTTTGTTTCCAAATTACAGATGAATAAATGATCATCTTACTTTTTGAATTACCTTTGATTGTGATTTACAAACTGGTTCATCTTATTCACCCTGTAATTAACAATGGACCTATAAAGGATACGTAACTTATTTTTAGAAGTTTATATTTTTTTTGTTAAGTTTCTTCAAAATAATAGTTTATTGTTTTATGTTTTTCAGAACTTTACAGCCAATAGGACATACAACAAATGCTTCACCACATAGTTCTGTGGCTTCCCATCCACAGACCAGGTAGTGTAAAATATCTTTATATAGCCTTGTTAAAAGAGGACTATTGATGCTCTTTAGTTGTCTTATATCTTTTGGAAACTTGATGGTTACTCTTTAAGTTCTTGTTTCTTCCATGAGAGAGAGAGAGAGAGAAAGAGAGAGATAGAGAGAGAGAGAGAGAGAGGGGGAAAAGAGAGAGAGGGGGAGAAATAGAGAGAGAGAGAGAGAGAGAGAGAGAGATAGAGAGAGAGGGGGAAAGATAGAGAGAGAGAGAGAGAGAGGGGAGAGAGAGAGAGAGGGGGAAATAGAGAGGGAAAGATAGAGAGAGAGGGGAAAGATAGAGAGAGAGAGAGGGGGAGAGAGAGAGAGAGTATCAGAGAAGTACATATATAACTACTTTGTCTCCAAAACAAAATGACTATAAACATAGCCTAGGTTATATTGTGTTGTTATTGATACATCCTCATTTAACCTTGAATTATATATCTCATAATGAAATATATATGAGTATATGAGTAATGAATAGGTATAAACTATGACCTACATCTGAAAGTACTAATTTTTTTACTTCATACTTTATGACATTCTGTCATATTCGTTTATTTGTGTTAACATGAAAGCGTTTACTAGTGTGTATGAGACGTACCTAAATTATTTATGAGTCAATAAAAACTCAGATTTCATTATCCATTTATCTATGAAATATAATTTAAATGTTCCTTACTGTATCTGTAAATGGACCGATTTATGTAGTTTTAAGTGAATTGTGAAAATCGTATTCATGAACTGAATGCAACAAAACCCAATTCAGTTTAAATAGAATTACTATAAGTTAAAGGATATATTGAAATATTTAATTACCATGTGGGTCAAAATATGTTATGATGCCGGAGTTGCACAACTTGAAAATATTTTTGAGTTTGAAAAGTTTTCTACTGTGTAGTTTTTGCCTGTTTATGTTTACTAATGTCGTTTTGTGTCATGTCCAGTTATTTCACGTATAAGAAATGTTGATTGTGTTCTTATTCATTCTACTCAAACGAACATAAATAGTTTATAATAAAAACATAAACATTCGGCATGATGAGTGCATTTTTTAAAATTTTTTACAATTTAAGTGTAAGCGCTAATAAAGTCCCATCATTATGCCCACTGGATATTTTCACCTGGAAATACATTCGATTATTATTAATCAACAAAATGAAATATGAAATTTTATTTTTGTTAAAGCATGTTAAATAAAAACATTTTGTACATCAAAGTGGTAAATCGGACTACTGAAAAAGCGTGTGTAAGCACTCAGAGTGAGCCTTGGTATGACCATGAGAATACGCTAGTCACAGTGAAACTGGACATATCACGTGATGATTACAAAACTTAGAATGAAACATAGACAGGGCCCGGCACCATAAAACTTGAGAATTTACTCAAGTCTGAGAATATTCTCAAATTGGCCTGCTCAGCCAATCAGATTTTAGGATTTGCCACACTTGAGTAAAATTTCTAGACTTAAAATTCAGGTTTTATGTTTATTATAAGTTCATGTATACACTCATGTTACACTCGCCAAAACAAAATTTCACTTAAATGGAGACATCCCCAGTTTTAGGTGAAGGCGACACAAATTTTGACCTGTGCCACGGACTGATGCTTGGTCAGTTCTGGGCCCGGCACCATAAAACTTAAGAATTACTTAAGTCTAAAAATTTTACTCAAGTGTGGCAAATCCTGAAATCTGAAAGCAGGCCAGTTTGAGAATATTCTCAGACTTGAGTAAATTCTCAAGTTTTATGGTGCCGGGCCCTGGTACTGTAATGTGCCACTCCTAGGACAGGGGGTCTCAGTTTTGACCAGTGCTATGGACTGATGCCAGGTCAGTTTTGATAGTGCAATATGACATGCCTGGGACAGTCTCAGTTTTGACCTGTAGTATGACTAATGCCAGACCAATTCTGGTACTGTAATGTGCCACGCCCATGCCTGGGACAGGGAATCTCAATTTATGTCTCATCTTGAAGACCTGTAACTTTCATTTATGCCAAGCATTTTGTTAAATAACAATCAATCACTAACTAGTAAAGTTGGAAACATCGGGACTTCAACTCATGAATGGTAATGGAGAATCATATGTATTTAAATTCAGATGTTTTATAAGATGTATTTGACTGCTTCAAAGTTATATAGAACATATGCAGTCATGATATCTAATAATTAGTGCGAAATTAACTTTTAATTTGTGTTAAATTAACTTTCAATTTTTGTGAAATTTAGTGTTTATGAGAAGGAGAATAATTGTCATTTTTTTGTTTCCACGTTGTAATACTAGTTTGCCTCATCCAGATTATGTGGACATACATACACAAGGCTAAGAATCACAATATGCAGGCAGAGGTCTAATTTGGGGATTGGGTCATTTACTGTTTTTGTTCTAGAGTTATTTCCCTTTATAAGTTGGAAAATATCCATGTTCATATCAAATGATCTCTAAAGGTATTTCAAGCCAGCCTGAACAGGTGCATTTATGTCCTCAAACACATTCTTCTTTATTTTGCTTTTACCTATCTGCATCACAGAAGAGAAAAGACAGCAAATAAATGCTATTGTTCTCAAAATTCTAATCCTCTACAGGAAAAGGGAAACAAGACAAGAGAGAAATGGAGGTATACAGACAAGGCCAGTGAAGCACAATCACGTATCTGATAAAGATGGTCGTGGAGGAGCGTACTCAGATAGAGGTTGGTTTATACGTGTGCACTCTACTAGGCAATTCATATCATATTTTGTGATGTGTAGATGGGAAACAGAGATCGTACTATTGAAACTTTGAAAAACAAAAAAAGAAGAAAATGTGTATATATGTGTGTGCCAGTGTGTGTATTATATGTGTGTGCCAGTGTGTATATCTGTATGTGCCAGTGTGTATATGTGTGTGCCAGTGTGTATATATGTGTGTGCCAGTGTGTGTATATGTGTGTGCCAGTGTGTATGTATGTGTGTGCCAGTGTGTATGTATGTGCCAGTGTGTGTATGTATGTGCCAGTGTGTGTATATGTGTGTGCAAGTGTGTGTATCTGTTTGTGCCAGTGTGTATATGTGTGTGCCAGTGTGTGTATATGTGGGTGCCAGTGTGTGTATCTGTGTGGGTGAGTGTGTGTATATGTGTCTGCCAGTGTGTGTATATGTGTCTGCCAGTGTGTGTACCTATGTGTGCCAGTGTGTGTATATGTGTACCAATATGTATATATGTGTGCCAGTGTGTGTATATGTATGTGCCAGTGTGTGTATCTGTGTGTGCCAGTGTGTATATGTGTGTGCCAGTGTGTGTATGTGTACCAGTGTGTATCTGTGTTAATGAGTGTGCAGCTATGTGTGTCAGTGTGTGTTAATGTACATGTCTAAGTGTGGGTATATGTGCCAGTGTGTGTATCTGTGTGTGCCAGTGTGTGTATGTGTGTGCCAGTGTGGGTATATGTGTGCCAGTGTGTTCATATGTGTGCCAGTGTGTGTATATGTGTGCCAGTGTGTGTATCTGTGTTAATGAATGTACACCTATGTGTGTCAGTGTGTTAAGATATGTGTCTAAGTGTGGATATATGTGTGTGCCAGTGTGCATATCTGTGTTAATGAATGTACACCTATGTGTGTCAGTGTGTTAAGATATGTGTCTAAGTGTGGATATATGTGTGTGTGCGTATCTGTGTTAATGTACACCTATGTGTGTCAGTGTGTTAAGATATGTGTCTAAGTGTGGATATATGTGTGTGCCAGTGTGTGTATATGTGTTAATGAATGTGCACCTATGTGTGTGTCAGTGTGTGTTAATGTATGTGTCTAAGTTTTGGCATATGTGTGTGCCAGTGTGTGTATCTGTGTTAATAAATGTGCACCTATGTGTGTGTCAGTGTGTGTTAATGTATGTGTCTAAGTGTTGGCATATGTGTGTGCCAGTGTGTGTATCTGTGTTTATAAATGTGCACCTATGTGTGTGTCAGTGTGTGTTAATGTATGTGTCTAAGTGTTGGTATATGTGTGTGCCAGTGTGTGTATATGTGTTTAGTTGTGTGCATCTGTGTATGTTTGTGTGTGTTAATGTTTGCAATTTTTTTTAGTGTTCTGCTCTTGCAAGTTGACCATAATTAAATTTTTCCAATATCTTCTGATTTTAAACAGCCATGAATTTATAATATCTCAGACCGGTTTGGTTTTTATATTTACTATGTACATGATGTAATTGTCTCCGTAAGTCGTATTTTATGTATGTTTTTAGTAATTGTTTCTAAAATTCACACCATGTAAATAATCAATTATTCAAATGTATGTATGGAGTTTGACTAATTAAAATATCTGATTACTTGGTTAGAACTGTAAGGCAGACAGAAGTTGTTTTAAGTACATTACTGCATTTTCACAATGAAAATTGCTTCCTTTTTTGAAAATTAGAAGGAGTGGTATTCAGAAGTTACTTTGTACCTGAAAATAGAAAAGAAAAATCTGGATTGATTTTTTCGTAAGTTGCGGGAAATATGAAACAATAATATAGCAATGTGACCTATGTTATGGAGATGTAATGTTGACCTGTGACCTTTCTCTGTCTATCTGTCTTTCAGTCAGTCTGTCTGTCAGGCTGTCTGGCTAGCTGTCTGTCTGTCAGTCAGTCTGTCTGCAGGCTGGCTGGTCGTCTGTTACAGTCTGTTTGTCTGTCTATCTGTCAGTCTGTCTGTCAGACTGTCTGTCTGCAGGCTGTCTGGCTGACTGTCTGTCTCAGTCTGTCTGTCTCAGTCTGTTTGTCTCTCTGTCAATCTGTCTGTCAGTCTTTCTGTCTATCAATCTGTTTGTCTCTCTGTCAAACTGTCGGTTGTAAGTCTGTTTGTCAAGTAGTCTTCATTGTATTTCTATGAAGGTGTACATTGTAGCACTAACACTGTTGGGTGTATTAATACTGTAAGCTTTTTTACAGTTCAATTTTCAATAACTTGATTTTTGTAACTAAGTATTCAGTTGTTGAAGTGATATTTCTAATTTTCTGACAGGGAGAATTGTCTCCATGACGATATGTTCTCTCATCACAAATACATTATTTACAGATTTTGTATTTTTCATTATCTTCTTTGTCAATCTTTAGGGTGTCGACACACTGTACATGCTTTTTGCTATACATATTTATAACAATTTTTATACAATTGGTGTAAGGTTATCGATTTGATTATATTCTCAAATTGGACATGCATAGATCTACCATTTTACAAATTCAGAAGTTTAAAGTCCATACCTTAGGGTGTAGAAAATCAGTAATAATTACATTTGCTATGATGTCACAATATAATTTTACAACGAGGATTTTCTTTGTAATAAGAATGCAGTGCATTAAAAGTTTTGTCACATTTTATTTACGTGCATAAACATGTCTTTATGACAAGCAGATTTTTATCACTCGGGGTGCAGATTTCCTTATCAATGTACACACCCATGTCAGATTCTGTTAATCTAAGTTATTGTGCTACTTAATAACTAACAACTGATGTCAAAATATTTCTAAATAAAAAGAAATGTAGATAGACCAGTTTAAACTAAATTTAGGTAGACGAGTTTAACAATAACATGAATTCAACAGTTTAACATCATTTTACATAAATTACAAATACTCATTCTGCTTGACTTATCTGCTAATTTTGCAAAATTTGTAATTAACATGTTTAGCTTGATAATTTTGTAAGATGGCTATCACTGAATCCACTGGATGCCACCTAATTTAACAATATTGAACCATGAGGTTTGTATGGTACCAGATTTAAGATGGACAGAACTTCACACATTCTGACAGGAATTTGACAGTCCCTGCCTAATTGTAAAGATAATCCTATACATTATTGATAGGTATTTGTATAATACAAACTTTAGACCCCTCAAGTCACAATTGGACCTACCTATTTCAAGGAATGGTTAAGTCCACTATCACAGTTCAGTTGTATACGATTTAGAATCAAATTTTTTGTTCGCTTCTAAATTATGACAGTAGACCATACTATTTATTGATATGGGTGAGTCTGAATGTGGCCACAGGGGTTGAGGAGTTAATACAGTATCTTTCTTCTGAATCATGTTAAATGTTAAAACAAAGTGTGAAAAGCAAAATTAGCACATCATTCACACAACTATCTGGATAACCAAAAACAAGGAGTATATGTCGTTTCCGAGATCCGAAACGGTTCAGAAATTACAACGCACTGATCATGTGACTTTTAGAAAATTTAGGGCACTTTGTTGCAGTGAATACGAATTAACCATGGAGTGCAGAGGAAATCAATATAAATAAAAAAGCAAGTGCTGATATTTGGTGCCATGTTGTTAATCGGATTCCAGAGAGAAAAATAAATCAGATAAATATCCTTGGATGGACGACAATTCATTTAAACGAATTTCCTAATAAAAATTTGAACCTACAACTGAAACGTTTTTATAGCCTTTAGGTCTATGATACTCCGTCACTGACACTGATGTAAACTTTGAGACAAATCAGGAGTATACACCTAGCCAACAACTCTAAGATATAGGAAAATGTTTATAAGTTAAAATATTTATTGTAGGACTTTTTGTATCAATCTGAACTTTTCATTTATCAGCTGATACGAAGACTACTGTAGGGTGCCCGCCATTTTGCCCAAAATATGCCCTAAATTTTGTCATGTGCTGATGAAAGTCACATGACAGAGAGTGGTCTGTGGAGTGATCTCGGAAACGACGTATTAGATGAACTCTAGTCAAACCTGTGGAAGAACCAGAGATCAGGTAACAGGTACTTAGAGGAGTAATAATATACAGAAAAGTATTTTTTCTGGACATTACGTAGGAATTCCGTCACCAGGATAAAATAATTCTAGGGATACATATACTTGTAATATGCTCATGAGTATTTAATTTTCAGATAATGGTGTATTTAAAGCCAAAAGCCAGAACCAACATACAAAAGGTGCCAAAGAAGTAGTGGACTCAAAAGACACTCGTGTAGATCTTCCGATAGACCAAGTCACAGCGGAGGAGGTTGAGGTAGAGATCTAAAGAGGCTAGCTCCAGTATCATTAAAATACATTTCAACAGTGACAACTTCATTGTTCTAAAGATATTGCATCCATTACATAGACAGCTGTCCATCAGGGTAACTTTATACTCTTGTAAGAAAGATAGCTGTCCAAGAGAGACAGCTTGGGGCTGTCTTGATAAAGTGTAGGTAGATATCTGTCCAAAGGAGGTACCATCAGGGAGTCTTTTTACAGTTGAAATCAAGATATCTGTCCAAGAAAGGTAACATCAGGTTGTCTTTTATAGTTGAAAGCAGGATAGCTGTCCAAGGGAGACAACTTGGTGCTGTCTTGATAAAGTGTAGGTAGATATCTGTCCAAAGGAAGTAACATCAAGACAGCACCAAGTTTTATACAGTTGTAAGAAAGATAGCTGTCCAAAGGAGACAACTTGAGCCTGTCTTGATAATGTGTAGGCAGACACCTGTCCAAAGGAGGTAACATATAAAGTGTAGGCAGACACCTGTCCAAAGGAGGTAACATATAAAGTATAGGCAGATACCTGTCCAAGGGAGACAACTTGAGCCTGTCTTGATAAAGTGTAGGTAGATAGTTGTTTAAGGGATGCATTAGAATTTCCCTTGATAAAAGTTTTAGACAGTTGGGCTATACATGTCATATTTTCTTCTTCATTTTTAAAAGTTTGTTTCAAATTTTTAAACAGATATTTCAGTTTCCCAGTGTTATATGGATTTTTGTACAAATGGATAAGTAATTCAAATAAACTAAGTATCTTAGTCTGTCTAGGTTTATATAAAGTATTTTGACCTTGTACCCTAAAATCCTGAACAAACAAATCCGCCATGTTAATTCTTTTTATGAATTTACTCAGTCTGCTCGGATGTCTTAGTGTCAAACTCAGTTTTCCAAATATGTTGAAGTATCACTTATCTTTTTCTCGATATCTTAGTTTGTCAACCCAGCTTTCCAAGATATTGCAGTGTAAGTTCTAATTGGCTTTCTCAAATATCTCAGAGTTTTCCTTAGTCCTTAAGTTTTAGATATTAGTGTTCAACTCCACTTTCCTTGTATCACTCAGCTGTCCCAGATATCTTGGCGATTTTGCTAAAACTGTTGTTGTTACTGTTGAGATGTTATTTTTAGGAGTGCTTCATATCATATCAGATCAGATCAGATCATTTTGCACCTCACTATCACCTCATTAAAGCTGCTGACATCATCATATTTAGAAATATCATTTTGTTCAAATAATATGTTTAACCAATTTTTAGAAATCTCTCAGTTACTTCCCTTTGCTCATTCCTCATTCCCATCATTCAAAGGGATATTGTTACCTGTTAATCATGAATTCATTATACTTTACCTTTCCGCATGTTCACGCCTCATTTTCACCAATTATCACTGCAACTGTATCCTGTGTCTTAAATGTGAATCACCACGTCACACTGTTGCTTGTTCACAAAACATCAGACTAAAGGGAGATAATCACAATTTAATTTCATATCCATTAAACAAAAACATTCATGTACTAGACACAATGTTATGTCTTTGTCGCTTTACATGACTTTCATCCAAATAATTTAAAAAATTATTTCATATTTTATGTTAAATGCTTATTCAAAGTCATAATCATTTGACATCATTTTAGCTCAGATATGTATTTCATAAACTTTTCATACATTTGCTTGTTGGGATGTTATAATAATCATGTTTCAAATGTTTATATAATGTCATTTTACATTATACATGATCATGATGAAATCATACACACAAGCTAATGTAAGGCACTAATCACATAAATAATCATGTTTATACAATTTTTATTTACATTAAACATGATTACACTGTATGATGTAATCATACACTCAAGCTGATATAAGGCAATAATCATATTAATGTTCGTTTTTATATAATGTCATTTACATTATACATGATTACAATGTATGATGTAATCATACACACAAGCTGATATAAGGCAATAATCATATTAATGTTTGTGTTTATATAATGTCATTTACATTATACATGATTACACTGTATGATGTAATCATACACACAAGCTGATATAAGGCAATAATCATATTAATATTTGTGTTTATATAATGTCATTTACATTATACATGATTACACTGTATGATGTAATCATACACACAAGCTGATATAATGCAATAATCATATTAATATTTGTGTTTATATAATGCCATTTACATTATACATGATTACACTGTATGATGTAATCATACACACAAGCTGATATAATGCAATAATCATATTAATATTCGTGTTTATATAGTCATTTACATTATACATGCACATGATCATGGTGTAATCATACACACAAGCTAATGTATGGCAATAATCATATAAATAATTGTGTTTGTTTAATGTCATAATCACTGATTCCATCGTCATTTATCATTTTAAAAAGGCATACAAACTGTCAAAATAAGTTATAAGTTTTTAATGTTTTTTGAAGATTAAATGTTCTTGTAAAAACCTTTGTTACAAAAAATTGGTTATTATGTCATAATTTGTAAAATGAAATATTTCATTAATTCTAGGCAATATATGCGCCATATTTTCAAAATTTCTGTGGCAATATATCTTTTTAGTTCTTTTAATTAGACTAAAGGTCCATTCATGGAATTTTTTTTTTTATCAAAATGACAGACTGTATGCCTTTGAAAGCAGATTTTTCATATTTTACTGTCTTTTTTTTACTTGATTACATGTTTTTATATTTCATATTTTTCTAAGTTTCTAGGGATTTTCCTTGGCCATTTTGGGTCTTTTTACAGGACCTGTTCCCAATTCAAAAATGGCCTGTATTTTCCCCAAAAATATACAAAAATTCCTAATTTGGATTTTGAAACTAAAAACAAAACTTCAAATTAAGTTGTTCTGTTTTAGTCAGAATGTCATATGTTTTACCAATTTATTGGACCCTGGACCCAGAATTTAGGAGAATTCCTTATTTTAGTCATCAATATATTGTTCTTTCTGTCTCGCTCTATTTTCATATTTACATCCATTTCAATGTTTATGTTTAACCATTTTCTGTATTATTTCATTCTGTTTTGTATATATATATATTTGACTCATATATCTTTTATTTTGAACATATTACATGTAGTTAATTACATGTGCTATATCTCTGTATTCCTAATGTCTGATTTTTAAAATTAATCACATCTTTTTTTGTAAGCATGATAAAATGAATCCTATCAGATTTTGTCTGTATAAATGATATCTGTTTTTGTCTGTATCATTTGTATCTGTTTTTGTGTGCATTTATAATATCTGTTCTTGTATATTCACTTATTCAGTCAAATCTGTTTTTGTCTGTGTAAATTTGTTTTTGTTGTTTATTATTATTTTGTTGTTGTAATGTTTCATTATTAATTGATTTTACTAACTTGTTGTCTGTTTCACCTGTCTCATTTCATGATATCGTATTATATCATCACTTTCGTGTGCAGCAGGAAGAGATTGTCCCAGTAGAGGAAACCATGGTAACCGTCCCCAGTCAAGTCACTCTCAGTCGTGATCCTTCTGATCCATCAAATGAGAACAGTGCCGATACGTATCAAAAACATATAAGCTTTGATGTTGATGAAAGTCAGAAAAATGATGACAATTTTGTAGTAGAAAGTGAGGTTAGCTTTATCAGCCTTATAATATGATCCAATGGTTTTTATATCCCTATGAAAACTGTTCATCTGTTTGATAACATCATTAGTTATAGGAGAAGGGCCACAAATTTTATCTATTTTTATTTTGTAATGGATGTATACCAATACAGTTTGTTGGGGAGGGGCCTCCATGGCAACACACTTTAAATAATGAAGTCTCCCACCTCCAGTCAGGGCAAGTTTAAGCTTAATTTGATTATCTGAAAAAATCCACAATTTAATCTTGCAGGTGGCAATTCCTCCTAAAATATTGTATTCAATACTACCAAACGATGGGAATATTTTTAACCAATGGAATTTCAAAGATGGGAATATTCCTAGCCAATCAGGTTTCAAAGGATGGGAATATTTCTAACCAATCAGGTTTAAAGGATGGGACTATTCTTAACCAATCAAGTTTCAGGATTAGCTTAAGTTGAGTCAAATTGTCAAACTTGAGTAATATTCAAGTATTATGACTCTGGGCGATCTACTTCCGAATATGTTCAACTCAGTATCCTGTTTCTATATCCTGTTGATCTGTCAATCAAGTGCTTCTTTATGTTCTGTCCATCTGTCATTCTGTTACGGGTAATTCTGTATATTAATTTGTCCATCTGTCATTCTATTACCTGTATTTCCATATATCAATCCATCCATGTGTCATTCCAATACCAGAAATTCTATATATTTATCCGTCCATTTGTCATTCCATTGCCGGTATTTCCATTTATTCGTCAGTCCATCTATTTCTTATTCCATTACTGATAATTCTGTATTCTAATCTGTCCATCTGTCATTCCATTACTGGTAATTCCATATATCAGTCTGTCCGTCTGTTATTCCATTACCAGTAACTCTGTATATTTATCGGCCCATTTGTCATTTCATTACTGGTAATTCCATATATTAATCAGTCCATTTGTTATTCTATTACCTATAACTCCGTATATTTATCCGTCCATTTGTAATTCCATTACTGGTTATTCTATATATTAATCCGTCCATCTGTTATTCTATTACCGATAATTCTGTATATTCGTCTATTCATTTGTCATTCCAGTACTGTTAATTCCATGATTTTTTTTTTTTTTTTTTTTTTTTTTTTTTTTTTTTTTTTTTTTTTATTAATCCGGTTTTTTTTTTTTTTTTATTTTTTTTTTTTTTTTTTTTTTTTTTTTTTGTTTTTTTTTTTTTTTTTTTTTTTTTTTATTTTTTTTTTTTTTTTATTTTTATTTTTATTTTTTTTATTTTTTTTATTTTTTTATTTTTTTTTTTTTTTTTTTTTTTTTTTTTTTTTTTTTTTTTTTTTTTTTTTTTTTTTTTATTTTTTTTTTTTTTTTTTTAAGTTTTATTTTTTTATTCATCGATCTGTTATTCCATTACCGATAATTCCATATATTAATCCGTCCATTTGTCATTCGATATACTGGTAATTCCATACATGTATATTAATCCGTCCGTCTGTTATTCCATTACCGATAATTCCATATATTTATCCGTCCATTTGTCATTCCATATTCTGGTAATTCCATATATTAATCCGTCCATCTGTTTTTCCATTACCGATAATTCTGTATATTTATCCGTCCATTTGGTCATCCATACATTCAATGGTTACTCATCTCATACATTCAATCATGTTTACTGCAGTTTTTTTATTTGTTCTCCAACTCATCTCATTTATCCATCCATCATTCCATCATTCCATTGTTTTGTTATGTCATATTCCATCATTCCATTGTTTTGTTATGTCATATTCATTTCATACATAGCTTTCATTAAGTCAACTAATATGCTCTCTCCGTCTAAAAGAAAATGGAGACCTAAAACTTAATCTTTGTTATAATTATTCAGGAGGAGAGGATTCGCAATGAAGGAAATCGTACAGATAGACAACCAGCAAAGGTAGGTGACACTGCTGTTGATTAAAAGTATCTGTCAAAATCTGTAAGATAGCGAAGTATGTTCCTCTCCATATAAGACCTGCATGTAACCACTCCAGATCTTAGTTTCCTGTTCATCTCTGTCAGAGGATAACATTGACCAGTTTATGCTTTATTTGCTGGCGTTTGTATCGTCACACCCTTACAAAAAGAAGTTTGTTTAACCCATTTCCCCATTATGATAATTGGACTCAGCTATGTTATTGGTGTAGGGAAGAGTCAATTGTTTTTATGGGGAATTTGGGTGATCAGATAAATATTTTTCCAAAATTTGGATTTTGACCAAATTCTTGCCTATTAACATGGTAAAGTTTATTGATGCCTAGCATCTCTATTTTTTCTTGAGTTCAAAACATTCAGTAGACCTTAATGATGTCATATGGTGAGAACATGCTGACCTATCTGTACTTGCACATTCTGATGCTCATGAAGGACTCCATTTTCTTTTGATTGATGTCTTGTGATATCATTGTTACATACATTGACATAATCTGAGTGTTGCGAGTGCTTTTGTAATCCAGATTTTGTGAGGTTGTTTAAATGTTTGTATGTAAAGGCTAAAGCATTGTAAAATACATTTGTAACTGTCTGGCTTTATGTGGTTTTCTGTTTTATTTTTAATTATTTTTTTTTTTTTGGTATCATAAGAAATGCATGTAGTTAGTTATAAGATATATTTTTATTTCATTTTACAACAGAAGTGCATGTCTACCGAAATATATTCATATATGTATTTCCTGTGATATCTCTTTAATTTCATAAACTGTTGTGTTAGTTTTCATTCCGCTTTTAGTATCCACCTGCGGAAGTTATCATGATATGTTGATAAGCTGTGCTCTACTTCTCCGCTTTTATTTTATCGTTGATATCTCTATAACACTCTAGTTTACAGATTTACCAAGTTCTGAGCTATTTCATATCAGAATACCCATCAATTTGAACGACTATAAAATCGTAACCATTACACTTGTTTTAAAGTTCAGGTAAAATGTATGATATGTCTGTTCTTTGAATTAGGCTAAAAGGGGGACAAATTCCAAAACGGTGCCAAATTCTAAAAAGGCGACCGATACTAAGAAGGTAAGATCAGAGAGTCATTGAGGAAAACTTTTTATGCTCCTAGAATAGATGACATTTTCTGCAGCACATCTATTTTTGAATACATTTAGCAATCACACGATGAACATGAAAAATGAAGGTATCATATGAGCTGGTAGTGATAACCTTTCTGTACTTAGGAGATTTGTGACCATGTTAGGAGTGTTTATAAGAAGCTGTACCTCTTAAGTATATTTTGTCAAGTTTCCTCCTCTTTGGTGTACTTATGTGTATACATAGGTACTCTTTAGCAGTCAAATATTAGAGCAAGGGTGAACAAGTGTTTCTGGATAAGCATGTCTACAAGGCCATGCAGCATTTGTTACTTAAAATTTAAATATAAGCGTGATGCATACATATTTGACTCTATGAGAACAAAAATATCAGACCACAAATGAGAAAAATAAGTTAATCACAGAAATCTAAGGTTATCAGGTATCTTAGGTGGGGTAGGGGGTGTCAGATTTGCAGGTGTAATTTGCTGAAAGCAGGTGAGTTGACAAGTGTTGTAGTATAAGGATACTTTGTCAATATGTCATCCCTTATACATCAGTCATATTATACCCTTCACAGACAAACTGACACCTAGGAGTTTATTTTTTTTTTAAACATTTCTTCGAGTTTTCATCACAAGTTCATATTTCATTTGGTTTTTTTTTTTAAGATTATCCCATGTATTTTAAAATATTACTGATACTCATTGACAGAAAAAAAATCTTCAGTTGATAAGAATTCATTTGATATTTACATATTTTATTGTATTTAGATTTTTTAGAATTCATTGATGGTTTTTCAGACTGTTTTTCGTGTCTTCATTTTTATTCCTCTGTAATTGTATATATCAGTATATAGCTGGTATAGTATCATGATCAGTTACATGTTCTGTATCTTCCCACAAACAGACAGTGTCTTTGTGAATATTTTCAGCCAATTCAGTTGGAACTGAACATAAGTATTCATCAAAGAAAGGTATTTATTATCTCCCCTTTATGATGACTCAAGCTTAACTGTTAAACAGATTTTAAATGAATTAGATTAACATGAGAACATGGTCACAATTTTCCTGTATTTAATAGATCTTTAAAACATTATTTCATGTTTTATTTTTTATCCACAGCACTGTATAATAATTAGTTTGTAATATTTCAGAAATATTAACAGTAATAGTGTAATCGACAGTCTGTAGCACTGACAATAATCTACAGTAAAAAACCTCAACTACTAATAACATTTGGCTTTCCCCCATGTACAGCAGCACATTGTATACTATATCAAACTTCACATGTATAGCACAATATCTACAAGTATATGCATGTTGCACAGTCCTGATGGATTAATACACTTGTACTGATTTAGCTTGGTTCTCCCGTACTTACATAGTGTCTCACCTGTATCCTATATAAATAACCAGCACTCGTTGTATATAATGCTTGTATACATTCTTCAGAGGAGCGTCAGGAAAATAATGCAAAAATTAAATTCTTATCAGTATGAGGTAGGAGTCCTGCAAGGTGGTCTGATCATTGATGCTTTTTTCTGTTACAGGAAAATCCCTGATACTACTTTGATAGGATGTTTCATATCTTGGCTCAAACTGTATCTTTAACCATCTGCAGTAAAAAGTCCAGGCTCCTTGGAACTTTTTTTATCATTTTCATTCTTTTATCATCATTTTTTTTTCACTATTATTATATTTTAAGCATGATGCATGACATATTTTATGTTTTAACTATAAGTAGACTGGTGTATATGATATGTCTTTGTACATTGTGATGGTAATCCCAATGTCTTGAACTGGAGTCAATGTTTTGGTGTTTTCAAATTGTCATGTATATTTATGATTCATTCTTGATTCCTTCAAAGTCTTGTATCCTTTGGCATATCATTATATAATTCTCTTTTCTTGTACACTACTTCAAGTTCTCTGGGCACAAATGTCACTATCCTTTCCCAATATCATTAAACCTTACAACCGACCCTTCCCCTGTCATTCATATGTAAAGATTTTTCATCATCCTTCCATTATCATTTTACCATGTTAACAGGACATGTTTGTTAATTTTTTCATTTGTTAATATTCATAAGTTAATTGTGGGAATTGATTAATATATATTTTGCATTTTAATTTTCTCTCATTTAAATCATAATTTTAATTGATCATCCTGTATTGTAGAAGAAATGTTTAATATAGAATTGATTGATGATGTTGATGTTTCACTAATGTTCATATTCCTTGCAAATTCATTTTGATTGAACATAAATCCATACTTTCATTTCATTGGTGAATATGGATGCTAATTTGCAAAAGAAAAATATGATTGTTTTTAAAGCAATATCGATTATAAAACAACGATTTGTATCAAAATTTGTTCCGAGTTACAGACATTGGGTTACTTCCCTTGTTATTGTTCAGATCTTTGTAATCATTAGCAAAAGATATGTAAATTAATTATAACAATTTGTTATTATATTGTTTTGTATATACTATGCATGTTAAACGAGCAATAAAATGATTTCCTAATAATATTACTTCTCTTTGCTCATGTTGTCAAGACAGTCCTGTAACCATAGTGATATAGTTCAAATATCACTGCAATGAAAATAGAAAAAAATGCATGGTAGATTTGAGATAAGAATGAGTGTTAGAATGTATAAATGGCAAAGATCCTTTTGTTTTCATTTAATATTTGTAGTGGAAAATTAATATCATATACTGTGTAACCTTGTAATAACATCACCATGTACTGACACTGCCAAATATCATCTTAATATTCATCCCAGTTTAATGAAACACCAAGGAATATGATTGGGAGGGGGAGAGGAGGGTGTATCACCAGTTGACGATCATTACTTATTTCTAGAACTGTTTTCAAGCTTTAATTGAGCACCAGCATTCTATTTTTAGAAATCTTTTCAAGCTTCAACAGAATGCCAAACATTTCTTTTTTTTTTTTTACAAATGCTTTTCAGCTTTAAGTTAGCCATTCTATTTCTAGATATGCTTTCTAGCTTTAAGAGTGACATTTTATCTTTTATAAAGCATTCTTCATCTTGAACATTTTATCTCAATTGAATTTACGCTGAAGTTTGACAAAATGATAAATATTGCTTTTGTCCAGTATCCATTCTTCAGTCTTGTAAGAGAAACACAATTTAATACTCATAACATCAAATACTGTCTTTTGAAAGGAGATAAAAATTTGGTCATTCACTAAAATTTCTTCTCTCCTCCCTGATTCATCCCACCCCTTAGGTAAAAAGAAGAGAATCTTATAATTGAGATGGAGTTTGTAGAGTACTGTTGACATACACTCTAAGTCATTTATACCTGTGTATCTAAGTGTGTTCCTTACATTTGTATTCGTATGTTTATATGTATATACCCATCTTCCTTTATTCCTCATTTCTCTTTCCTGTTTTATCTTTCCTAATTTCTTTGCTCTAGTCAACTTTTCTCTTTGGCCAATTATAAACCAAGTCTTCTAGAATTATGGAAAACAGCCTTTCAGAGTAATTGCCATACATGCCTATATGTTTTATTTATTCCACCCCTCTAGATCCATGTGGATTTGACTCTTCTTTGGTGGTGTAAGGGTTGATATATTACTGTGATAGATTAAGTATATTATTCTGGATATTTGAATGAGATGCAAATGGAGAGGTTAAGGTTCTTATTTGCATATTTAAATCAGTTACCGGTATTTATATGCAGTAAAACCTCTTTATAATTTTATTCGCCACTTCACTTAATACAACTATTTTCCACTTTTCCAATTTCATCTGATAATTTCATTTAAGGTTTATCTCAACCTATTGCTAAACCTCTTTATAATGCCAGACAAACAAATGGTGGAAGTATAATGAGGTTTTACTGTATATAGATTGGTATCCTGCAAGGAACACTGTTGTGGCTATGCATGTTTTTGTCATGCTGTAAACGATAGAGTCAGTGACGTTGAATGGAAACATTATTGTGTTTTAAAGTTAGGTTTGCGAAATTTGAACTATTGACATTTGCATGATTTTCCTGACCAAGCAAGTTACACATGATTACTCTGTGCACACAAACAATTTGTTATCACTTCATAATTTTTATATCTGGCTCAGAGCATTTATACTGGAGGTTCTATTCTGTTATGATTATCTTCCTTCAAATTAATATTGTTATTCCTTTTATTTTCTTCAAATTATTTGTATACTTTGTAAATTGTGAAAGAGTACATTTAGACAATAGTTACTTAATTTTTCTTGTATCATCACCTAAATTTTGCTAGGTATAATTATATTGAAATATTTACAATATTTGTAATCATTACCTTTATTTGGAGGAGGGGGGAGGGCAAATTGCATTGAACATTTACCAACAAAATGTCTTCAGAAGACTATAAATAGGATGTTTCCCTCCTTCATCTTTAACATGTTTTTAATGATGTAAATCTGTGTGATGAATATATATATATATATATAAGTTAGGTTGTGTATCCATGATACAGGGCCTACATGTAGACATTATAGAACTCCCCAGATATCCATGTTACAGGGCCAGCACATGCTAGTATCACTAATGTATAATGTGTCTTCATTATTCTTAAAAGAGTTCACTCAATATTCATGACCCCAGGATCATCAAGAGATCTTAAACTTTAGTCAGAGTTTGTTTCCCTATACATGCTATATGTCATTTGCTTCATCATTAGGTATATTTGTTTTTGATATTATTATGAAAGTCACATGACTCGACATATTGTTGTTCTATTTTTTTTTTAATATACACTTTACTCACAAATCAGTACAGGAATTAAAAGAGTTCCTAAAAGCAAGGGGTGTGCCAGGGGATTCTAACATCTTTATATTAGAAAAGTTGAATTACATGTAGTTACATGTAATAGAGGCAGCATCTTTTCTATATGTAATTCCCATTTGCAACTCCAAATTCTTGTTGATGCTAACTATGATGAGAAGTGCCAAAAATTTTGTAGATATCACATGATCAGTGTACATTTATGCCTTCACTGTGGAATCACTGTATTGAAGGTTAAATCTTTGACTAAAGTCTAAGACGTATTTTGGTCTTGTACTCGGGTATCCAATGCCAGCATCTTTCTGTGTATGTCTGGGCTTCAATTATTAAACTTGAAAATTTCACTTCCATTTGAATTTGCCCTCTCATCTATGGGTGAAAATGAAATGGGTGTGAAAATGTCCAGGTATACAGTTTAACTTTTCATCACATCAAAACCACATTGTTCTTGACATATGACCTTTTTGATGGTTTCATGCTTATAATTATTTTCTTTCTTAATTGCACAACAAAATTTAAGGTATTTGAAGTCACTTATTTGTTTTGAAATGATTCAGGTTTTCGATTTTTATCAGATTTTTATGTTCTTAATATTGGTTGTTATGAAATCACTCATCTAAAACCACAGGTTTTCAAGGTTTTCTGCAATACAAACAACAGTTGTACATCATGTCTGTATTCTGTTAAACCCCTCAAATCTAAAAAATAAAAGACCAATGTGGTTTGTAGATGTGAAATGCAAACTAACAAAGTTCCATATCTCTGTTAATTTCAAGCCTCATAATTATGGTATTGTATGTCATTTGTCATAACGCAAACTTTAAGAATAGAAAATATGTCCACAAATTCACGATAAAACAATACAAAACAAAAAATAATAAAACAAGATAAAGACAATGGGATTTAGAAATCTTAATGTTTTAAAAAAAATGAAAGATAGAGAAGCGATTGAGGTGAAAATGTTGGCTTGAAATGTTTAAAGAAATGGGACAAAGTTTAGGATAAAATAAAATGCATATACCCTGCACTACTAAGTACAATTAAGCATGTTAAACCTGTAATATTCTTGTGTAACGTGGAACCTGTAATATCATTGTGGAACCTGTGACATCACAAGTTTCACTGTGGTTGATATAACACAGGTTTCACTGTAGTTATGATAATATAGGTTTTACTGTAGTAATGATGTAACACAGATTAGCACTTTACTTTTGCACTTTAAGCAGCTCGTTGAATTAGCAGAGGGACAGAGATAAAAATAGATCACTGCTACCAGAAAAGCCATGTAGTTAAGTGATTGCATAAAAGGTTTTCATCAAAATTATTTCTTCTTTTCAGATATATTGAAATGTCTTTTCTATACACATTAGAAATATCACTATAAAATGTTAATATCTTTGCTAACATAAGCTGTTTATTTTCAAGTTCTATAATTTTTGAAGGTCATGAACTGAAGGTCAGAATATCAGTTATCAATGGTTTTCATATCGCCACTTGTAATTATGTCAAGGTCAATTATATTTTGTCTAAATGTCAATATACTCTGATAGAGTTTGATATAATGATTACATTGGTGTTTAATCAAAGACTATATATAATAATGTCATTAACTCATGAACCCCTGTAAAACAATAAACTCTTCTATAAATCAAAGACTTAGACCAGTCCAAATGTGTCTTTAGGGGTGAATGAGTAAATTAGACAATTTTTGTATTTTAAAATGTTCTAGCTTGAATAATGGCTTCTCAGGGTTAAAAGGGACAAATATTTATATAGAAATCATTTGACATTTGCATAATTGGGTCATTCTACAAGACTAGAGTCTGACCATATCAGACAATTGTAATATAAAGAGATTATTCATATGTTTTGATAAAGGACTGCTCCGTTGATTTAACCTTACGATTAAATGACCTATAGATGATATTGTTTGGAGTAACACCTAAATGTAGAATTGACCTTGCAATAGTTATTTTCTCTATCATGGATCAACATACAAAATCAAATGACCTTGATATTGAGATGACCTTGTTGAAATTGCCACACAGAGGTCACATTCAGATGACCCATATATGGAAGACAAAAAATTCTGTTATCAGTGTTAACCTTTAGGGAAGTCCAGAAGGCAAAATTAAATGTGGTAAATATTGGACAAACACAGAAATCAGAAGATCCAGAAATGGTTTGACCTATAAATGATGATGTCATCATGTACTAAAAATAGATTACCTTTTTATGACCCGATCTTCATAAGTTGCTGACCTCAGTACACAAGTTAACTTCATGAACTTGACAGACTTTAATATCTATTCTGAAATGTTGACTTTCAAAGCAATACAAGCTGTTATCAGTGCAAAATTTAACATGCAGATTTTATGCAATATTTTATCTCCTATATATCCCAGAGAGATCACCTGGTGGTTAGAAGAACATATGCTTGCGTATAATTACAATAAAGTGTCAAATGTAGCTTGTTGTAGTATAGGTTTGTTTAAATTGGGCTTAACTCTGGCCACTTTTGGTAAATTTTACAAAGATTACCGATTGTCAAGGAAGCACATGGCAAAGTTTGTGCATCTGTGATTCTATTTAAGATAAATCAACAAAATTTGCAGTAATGAAAGAATGTTAAATAAATTTAGTTAGGGTATGATAATTCTGTTTACATTTCAAAGTAATATGTATGTTTGTATTCTGCACAACTCTTATGATGTAACAACCAACGAGTGTAAACAAAATTATCTGACTAGCAGTATCCTGGCCAAATAGACATGTGTTTTATTCGCATTCATTTTTTCACTTAACGCAATCCAATGTTTGTAATGGTCTGTGTCGTTACCATGCCAAGTTTATTTTTTCGACATTGCTTATATGTCAACAAATATTTGAACATTTGCGATAAAGGTTCTCCAATTGTTTGACCGAGAGATCCCTTGCATATGTCTATTGTGCCATAGAGTTTAAGGGTTAAATCACAATAGATGTAGGTAATTTTGTATTTGGCAATATTTCTAAATGTATTAAAGTGGTTTAGTGTTTATAAGACAATTCAAAATATTGCCATCGCTGACAGCTTATATTGCTTCAAGTAAAATGACCTTCAGCAGATTGACCTTCACAAGCATGTCAACTTTGTAGAAGAAAATTACATATAAATTTTAAGTTGTGCAAAATGTAGATTTAGGCTGGAGAAGTCCACATCAGAATTATTCCTGGTACAAGTGCAATTAAAGGCAGTAAGAAAATGATAAGGTGCAGATATATTAGAGGACATACATTCAATATGATTTCTTGAAACAGACAGCTTTCACACATAGTCAACTAACATAATTTGCACTATTAGTCTTACAGGCTTGCTAGACTGGTTAAAATTATCTGTGAATGGAAGAGCAGGAAACCAGTCTTTGTTGAATTAATTTAATGTGATTTAGTTAAGGCCAGAAAAGTACTTTCAACTAGGGCTGTCATTGATAGACTCGATATCCATATATCAATACACAAATTGATTCAATACGATAATTGATACACTTTTAAAGTATCGATACATTTCATTATGCATTTCACAGGATGTATTTTCTTTTAGTTTCCAAAATTTTCCATTTGTTTTACTTCATGTTATTGAAATATGTTATTTTTTTTTCTAATTGTTCAATTTGTTCAAATAAATGATGTTTTCCTTGCAATGATTGCTTTTTCATCTTCAGATGGTCAAATATACAATAAAACAACTAAATATTAGAATGAATCTATTTATTTTGAATGCATTCATAGAAGTACCAAATTATTTGATTTATCGATATATCGATACTTTTTACTTATCGATAAATCAATATAGAATTTCTCATCAATGACAGCCCTACTTTCAACTTAGAAAGAAGAACTCTTCTAAGTCTGTGTACTAGTTTCAACACAGAACTAATATGTGCTTAAAGCTGAACTTGCAATTCATATGTTTCATTTAGCGTTCAGTAACTGTCTGACAAAGGTATGCAATGAACTGTTTGACAGAGGCATGCTATGCACTGTCTGACAGAGGTATGCTATGTACTGTCTGACAGGTATACAATGAACTGTCTAATAGAGGTGTGCAATGAAGTGTCTGACAGAGGCATACAATGAACTGTCTGACAGAGGCATACAATGAACTGTCTGACAGAGGCATGCAATGCACCGTCTGACAGAGGCATGCAGTGAACTGTCTGACAGAGGCATGCAATGAACCGTCTGACAGAGGCATACAATGCACTCTGTTAGAGGCATACAATGAACTGTCTGACAGAGGCATGCAATGAACTGTCTGACAGAGGCATGCAATGAACCGTCTGACAGAGGCATACAATGAACTGTCTGACAGAGGCATGCAATGCACTGTCTGACAGAGGCATACAATGAACTGTCTGACAGGCATACAATGAACCGTCTGACAGAGGCATGCAATGCACTGTCTGACAGAGGCATACAATGAACTGTCTGACGGAGGCATACAATGAACCGTCTGACAGAGGCATACAATGCACTCTGTTAGAGGCATGCAATGCACCGTCTGACAGAGGTATGCAATGATTATCTGGTGAACTATATTCTAAAAACTGATCAGTACAAATGAAAGAAGAAAAAAAATTCAGATGATACTTAACATTCTTGAGATAAATTTTTGGCTTGTATTTAAATGTTAAAACTAAAATGTAGTTAAGTGTCAAACCATTTAAATAAATAATATGCCATTCTCTCAATTTTCTTGTATACAGAGAGACATTCATGCTTGTTTTGACATACAAACACCATTTTTTGGGGTCCTGAGATAGAATTGATTTTTCATTGGTATTGCAAGTTCAGCTTTAATTGTAGTCACTGCCAGTGCATAAACAACTAAAATGTTTTGACATATATTTTATACCATATGAAGGTTTTGTTTGGTTTTATACACATGCTCAGACAGCTTTAAGTTTAATGTTTGAAGCACTTTGCTGTAGTGACATCAACACAAGTACAAGTGCATTGTTTCTAACAAAAGTAAAAGGTTTAAAGCTGAGGTGAAATAACGAATTCTTACTCTTTCGATGTAGAGTTTATAGATTAAACATGTTATAAACATGTCTCTACTGTAGTGTTATTTTATAAGTATCTTAACATATAGGCCTATGTGAGCTTGGCTCTATCAACTTGATAACTGAACTAAATCGGAAAATTCCACCACTAAAATATAACAATAAAAGTATGTCACTTAACATCTGAATTACTGGAGTATAGTGGACTGTGTCTGTCTGTCTCTCTCTCTATCTCTCTCTCTGTCTGTCTGTCTCTCTCTCTGTCTGTCTCTCTCTGTCTGTCTGTCTCTCTCTGTCTCTGTCTCTCTCCTCTCTGTCTCTCTCCTCTGTCTCTCTCTCTCTCTCTCTCTCTCTCTCTCTCTCTCTCTCTCTCTCTCTCTCCCCTCTCTCTCTCTCTCTCTCTCCTCTCTCTCTCTCTCTCTCTCTCTCTCTACTCTCTCTCTCTCTCTCTCTCTTCTCTTTTAACAAATATATTGGCTTGCTCTACCCTCTCCTCAGGTCAATCCATCCCGCGTAGAGTGCATAATTCCTCCACGTAGATCATCTTACAACCCATCCTCGTGGACTGTGTCTGTCTGTCTCTCTCTCTATCTCTCTCTCTGTCTGTCTGTCTCTCTCTCTGTCTGTCTCTCTCTGTCTGTCTGTCTCTCTCTCTGTCTCTCTCCTCTCTGTCTCTCTCCTCTCTGTCTGTCTCTCCTCTCTGTCTCTCTCTCGCTCTCTCTCTCTCTCTCTCTCTCTCTCTCTCTCTCTCTCTCTCTCTCTCTCTCTCTCTCTCTCTCTCTCTCTCTCTCTCTCTCTCTCTCTCTCTCTCTCTCTCTCTCTCTCTCTCTCTCTCTCTCTTTTAACAAATATATTGGCTTGCTCTAGCTCTTCCTCTGTATGGCCACTTACTGTATCTGTTTGGATCACTTGTTGTTTGTTTGAGAGGGAGAATGTGAGGACTTATAAAACAGAGTCAGTAGATGTTAAAGCTCACTTCTATCCTGTGCCTTTTCTTACCAGCCTTCATAAATTATATCTTCAGCTAGCAATTAAAATGTACAAGATATCCATAACTCACAACTTTATAATTGAAAAACCTTTTTTTTTTGGTATTTTCTACATATGATTATTTCTATTTATTTATGATATCTTTATCTCATTCATTCCTGACACTATAACCCTTTTTCAATGCAGTACATCTTATTTGGCGAGAAGTTCTTGAAAGAATACAATGAATGGTATTTTGATAGAATTAAAAGAACATATTTTAACGAGCAATTTGATACAGCTAGAAGAATAAAAATTCATCAATAAATTTTATAGAGTTAAAAGAAAATTTTTATAAAGAAATTTGATAGAGTTGAAAGAAAAAAATATTTCATAAAGAAATTTAATGGAATTAAAAGAAAATATTTCATTAAAAAAGCTCTAGGTAAGGGCGTGTTAAAGTGCTATTTTCTTTGTGTTGATCTTAAGTTTCAGTTGGAATGTGCCTGTGTAATTTTTGAAAGCTGAGAAAGAAAATGCACTTGATAGATTTGTAGAACTCTTTTAACATTTTCTTGTCTTCTTAACAAGATACAAGGGGAGATAACTTATGTAGAAGTTGTATAAAGATGAGAGTGTAATTATAGTCACTTTTTACTTAATCTGTTCACTTGTGTTGATCTGTGATATTATCGTAAAATTTTCTTTTTTGTCATTTCACATTATTTTGCCGATTCACATTTCACATGCCAATTAATTTAAACTTTACTAACCAGGAAACGACTCACAAAACCAACAGTAAAACAAATCCAACTCCGAAAGTGGCGGATCATTCTCATCATGGAGGAGGAGGAAACCTAGATACACAAAAAACAAAACACTCCGGCACAAGGGGTGATTTTAATAATGTCTCTCCGCTTCCACCAATAAGTAAACAAAACAACGAAAAACGAACTTCATCGCCAGCACCGAATGACAGGAGAAAATCTCAGGCACAAAAGGAAAATGAGGTACAAAAGTGCATGTATATCCACATCACCTCATATAGATTAATATATCATTTCCGGCACAATTAATACTCAGTCATTCTAGCTAGCAGTTGATAACCAGCATACCCTCATCATTACAAACCTGTATCGTTGGCATGGTTACAAGCATGTTAATTACTTAACACTTTAACCTTACTATCATCTTCAATATTATCAATCTGTGTCTTTAGTAAGAGCGTGGCAACTGCATGTATATCATTTCTGTCTTTAACCTTTCTGTCGTCCCCATTGTTTTCATTTTGCACCATTAATTACTGGTGTCATTGGAATCACATATTCACCACTTCTGTAACCTCACAATTTGTATTAGTCTTTTCTGCTGTATTGGTAAGAAACAGCGTGAGAATTTCATAGACATTTTAACTTTCGTTATTCTGTTTCGTTCTTTGCTTTCATCATCACTCTTTTATTCACTTACTTGTACATGTATATCAAATAGGTCAACATCTTCTCCATATTCATTGAACCTTCTCTGTGTCTCTTAATCTTTGTCCTCACCGTGCCTAATGACAACAACTCTATAAACCCTTTACCTTTGTCCTCATCACTCTTCCTTACATGTATATCAGCATCTCTGTAGATCCTGAACCTTTGTCCTCATCACTCTGTTCCTTATATCTATATCTTTGTAAGTCCAAATCTTTGTCATATCACTCTCCTTACTTGTATCTCGACATCTCTGTAGATCCTGAACCTTTGTCCTCATCACTCTGTTCCTTATATCAATATCTCTGTAAGTCCTGAACCTTTGTCCTCATCACTCTGTTCCTTATATCAATATCTCTGTAAGTCTAAACCTTTGTCCTCATCTCTTTGTTCTTCATGTCAACACCTCTGTTAATCCTAAACCTTCGTCTTTATCACTTTTTTCCTTTTACCAACATCTCTGTAAGCCCTAAACCTTGTCTTCATCATGCTGTTCTTCATATCAAGACCTCTGTTAATCCTAAACCATTGTCTTCATCACTCTGTTCCTTATATCAATGTCTCTTTTAATCCTAAACCTTTGTCCCCATCACTCTGTTCTTCATATCAGCACTTCTGTTAATCCTTAACCTTTGTCTTCATCACCAACATCTCTGTAAGCCCTAAACCTTTGTCTTCATCACTCTATTATTCATGTCAACACCTCTGTAAATCCTAAACCTTTGTCTTCATCACTCTGTTCCTTATATCAGCATCTCTCTAAGTCGAAAACCTTTGTCTTCATCACTCTATTCTTCATGTCAACACCTCTGTATATCATAAGCCCTTGTCTTCATCACTCTGTTCCTTATACCAACATCTCTGTAAGTCCTGAACCTTTGTCTTGAACATTTTGTTCTTCATACCAATACCCCTGTAAGCCGTAAACCTTTATCTTACTTCTATCAACATATCTGCAAACCCTACTTGATCTCCATGTATTTCATATCAGCCTCACTTGATCTTTCTTTATCTCACATCAGCCTCTCTTTGACTTCATATAGTTCTTATCAGGCTCACTTTAATTGGGTCTTTCACCCTCCATTTGATATCATAGCTTTCATATGATCCTCACTTTTACTTAATGTATTTCATATCGGCCTCACTTTAACTTCATATAGTTCCTATCAGCATCACTTTAATTTTGTATCTTTCATATCAGCCTCACTTTGATATCGTAGCATTCATATCAGCCTCACTTTGATATCATAGCAATAACATCAGCCTCACTTTGATATCATAGCAATATCAACCTTTCTTTAATGTACTTATTATAGGCCCTAATATATATATATATATATATATATATATATATATATATATATATATATATATATATACTTACCTAAGTTGCCAGTACCAGTGATCCCAGAAAATTCAAAATACAAAGACTCATATTAATATATGATTGTTTTAATTCAAGTCTGGTAAAAATTTCCTCATAATTATGATTGGCCATTTAGAGGTAAATGGAGTGGGGAGATATGTCGTAGCTAAAAAAAATATATATAAATAATATTTGCTTATATTTAGGAGAGAAAGGAGATTAGAAAATAAAATGATAACTAGATAATTAGACACTCTTTTTCTTAAAATATCAGTGAAGTTGAACTTTTTTCTATTAAACTTTGACTTCAGGAGTCGGGACTGATGGTGTGCATATAAAAAAAATCTGAATTAAACTATCTCATATTTTGTATAAATTTTTGTCAGAGATGATGGCCACAGTGTCCATGTCTTGTTTGTGGCTTACACTGATTTGGGTCAAATCCACTTTTATTATGTAATAACAGTTTGTAACTTCTATTGCAATTATAATATAAATGTAAAGTTTGAACCCCAGATCATTGATGTCTTATATTAGGGGTGGCTCCGTGGCCAAATGATTAGAGCATCATACATTCAACCATGAACTCTCTCACCTCTTGTCAGCACAGGCTCAATCCCTTCTGGAACTGAAGCTCTTTCTGTGAGAAAGTTTGCCAGTTTACTTGCAGACGGCCAGTGATCTCTTCCTGGATACAGTGTAACCAGGTTCTCTCCTCCACTATTAAAACTGGTTGCCACCATATAACTGAAAAATTGTTGAGTGTGGTTTAAAACACCAATAAATAGCAACAAATTAACTATTTTTTTTCTGGTTTCTAGCTTTCATCAATTCTTAACTGTCATTATCTGTCATTCTTACTTCACGCATGCCTCATTTATAATGCACTTCATGGTTCTGGTATGTAACACAATAATCATGATGAATGTGTTCAGATGGTAAATATCTGATCTATATATTTACATATTTATACTGATATTTAAGATAAAGAGTTTGATTTCATTTTTATAGTACACTAAATGAATTCATTAGACACATTAAAGATAAAAGTAATTTGTAAAGTTCATGGATACATTATAGATAGAATTCATATCTTCATGATCTTGTTGTAAAATTTTGGTTAAAGATTAGTCAGCATTAACTGTTTCCAAACTACCAATCTGCAGTGATTTTTTTTTAAATTTGAAACAGAAGTCAGACCTTTTACTCCCCCACCCCCCAAATATGATGGTGATTTTAACAAACATAACAATATCCCTAAAGTGAAGTATCTTGGTTTGAATATTTACATAGTATATAGTTTATTGGTCTCTAATTAATTAACTGAACCCTACATAATTTGAATGAATACTGATACCCAATTATAATAGAATGACACCAGCCTCTCCAGTAAGAAGGTAGAATAAATCCCAGTCTCTCCAATAAGAAGGTAAAATAAGCTTGGGCTCTCCAGTAAAACGGTATAATAATCTCAGGCTATCCAGTAAGTAAGAAGGTAGAATAATCCCATGCTCTTCAGCAAGAAGGTAGAATAATTTTAGGCTCTCCAGTAAGAAGGGAGAAAAATTCAAGGCTCTCCAGTAAGAAGGTAAAATAATCCTAGGCTAAAACAATCTCAAGCTTTCTGGTGAGAAGGTAGAATGATTTCGGGCTCTCCACTAAGAAATTAGAATGATTCCAGGCTCTCCATTAAGAAGATAAAATAATCCCAGCCTCTCCTGTAAGAAGGTAGAATAATCTCAGACTTTCCAGTAAGAAGGTCAAATGATCCCAGGCTCTCCAGTAAGTAAGAAGGTAGAATAATCCCATGCTCTCCAGTAAGAAGGTAGAATTATTCCAGGCTCTCCAATAAGAAGGTAGAAAATTCCAGTCTCTCCAGTAAGAAGGTAACATAATCCTAGGCCCTCTGGTAAGAAGGTAAAATGATCTCTGGCTTTCCAGTAAGAAGGAAAAATAATCCTAGGCTCTCCAGTAAGAAGGTAGAATAATCTCAGGCTCTCCAGTAAGAAGGTAGATGATCTCAGGCTCTCTAGTAAGACAGTAGAATGATCCCTTGCTCCCCAGAAAGAAGGTAAAATAATCCCAGGCTGTCTGGTAAGAAGGTAGAAAGATCATCTCAGGCTCTACAGTAAGAAGGAAATTAATCCCAGGCTCTCCAGTAAGAAGGTAGAATGATCCCAGGTTTTCCAGTAAGTAGGTAGAATGATCTCAGGTTCTCTAGTAATAAGGCAGAATGATCCCAGGCTGCCCAGAAAGAAGGTAGAATAATCCCAGGTGCCCTGGTAAGATGGTAGAATGATCTCAGGCTGTCCAGTAAGAAGTTACAATGGTCTCAGATGCTCTAGTAAGAAGGTAAAATGATTTTAGGCTCACCCAGTTATAATATTATCACTAGAAACAACCGCTTCCATTTCTGGAGATCTCCCATTTACATATCCATTCCATGTTTATCTCATGGTAAGATGCAAATTGATAATATGTCATCATTCGACTAATTGGAGTGTGATATAGGGGATTGAAATAAAGGAAGACAACATTATGGATGTGGGGACGAATTCAATGGGTAGGGAGGCCATCAATACCCGCTAATTCACTGGATATGGGGAGTTATCAATGGCTACTTATTCACTGGGTATGGAGAACCATCAGAACACATTAATTCTCTGGGTAGGGAGGCCATCAATACCCCATAATAATATACTGGGTATAAAGAGCCATCAGTACCCACTAATTCACTAGGTATGGAGAACCTTCACTACCCATTAATTCACTGGGTAAGGAGAACCTTCACTACCCATTAATTCACTGGGTAAGGAGAGCCATCAGAATCCCCTAATTCACTGGGTAGGGAGGCCTTCAATACCCACTAATATACTGGGTATAAAGAGCCATCAGTATCCACTAATTCACTGGTTATGGAAAGTCATCAGTACCCACTATTTCACTGGGTAGCGAGGCCATCAATACCAACTAATTTACTAAGTAAAGAGAGCCTCCATTACCCACTAATTCACTGGTTAGGGAGAACCATCAGTACCCACAAATTCAATGGGTAAGGAGACCTATCAGTACCCATTAATTCACTGGGTCAGAAGAACCATCAATATCCCATAATTCTCTGTGTGTGTAAGAAGAGCTATCAGTACCCTCTTATTCACTTGGTAAGGAGAGCCATTAGTACCCACTAATTCACTGGATAAGGAGGCCATCAATACCCACTAATATACTGGGTATAGAGAGCCATCAGTATCCACTAATTCACTTGGTAAGGAGAGCCATCAGTATTCACTAATTCACTGGGTAAGGAGAGCCATCAGTACCCACTAATATACTGGGTAAGGAGAGTCATCAGTAACCACTAATTCACTGGGTAAGGAGAGCCATCAGTACCCACTAATATACTGGGTAAGGAGAGTCATCAGTACCCACTAATTCACTGGGTAAGGAGAGCCATCAGTACCCACTAATATACTGGGTAAGGAGAGTCATCAGTACCCACTAATTCACTGGGTAAGGAGAGTCATCAGTACCCACTAATTCACTGGGTAAGGAGAGCCATAAGTACCCACTAATTTACTGGGTAGGGGGAGCTATTCTTACCAAATTCACTGCTGGATATTGATCTCATGTTGGATTCCCCGATATTTTTCCAATATTGTTCCGTTGAATGATAAAGATATATCTATATATTAAGCTTCATATACAGATGTATATCAACACCATTACACTGTTCAAATTTAGGCGGCAACTACAATCCAAGCCAACTTCAAGGGCTACAAAACTCGGCAAGAACTCCAGAAACAAAAAACCGAGATGAAAGCAAATGATGCTTCGGCTTCTAAGACTGATAATAAACAGGATACAAAGAAGAAAGAAGAGGATAACAAGAAGAAAGTAGATGATGCAAAGAAGAAAGAAGATGAAGAGCAGAACAAAGCTGCAACAAAAATACAAGCCGGATTTAGAGGACATCAAACTCGGAAGGAACTGGCCAAACAGAAAGAAGATGTTGCTAAGGTAAACAAACAATCTGACAAGCCTCAAAATTCGAAAGGCAGCTATAATGAGGAAGAAATGGCTGCCACTCGAATTCAGGCTAATTACAGGGGTTATAAAACAAGGAAAAGCATAAATCAGAAAAAGAATACTAAGACACAGAACAACAAAGAGATGGATGAAAATGCAGCAGCCACTAAAATCCAGGCGAACTACAGAGGTCATAGGGCAAGGCAAGATCTAAAGCAAAAAGAAAAAGAAGAAGAGAACAAAGCAGCAACGAAAATACAAGCAAATTATCGTGGTCACAAGGCCAGGAAAGATGTAAAACAGCAAAAGGAAGAAGCCGAAGCTGCGACTAAAATCCAAGCAACATTTAGGGGTCATAAAACAAGAAAAGAATTGAAAAATCAAACAAAACAGGTAGGTTGTTAAGGGGAAGATTTATGATTACAACACAGGTTATCTTGCTGGTGATGTAGAATCTATAAAGCACTAGATGATCTGGTAATACAAGCTGTAAGCTAGGCCAGGGTGTAATGCCTGTACTTTTTGTGCAGTACTTGTATATGTTGCCCATAGAATTCAGAGGTCAGGTGAAGGGCATTATAAGATCTAGGTCACTAACTTGTTTATATTATATTTTTTTCTCATTTGAAATTTGATATTGTGATTACATTTATAGTTTCCTATAAAATAACTTTGAAACATGAAACTGCTTGATATCAAATAATGATAAATTCAGAAATAATTTTAAATAAAGCTATTCACAAATACCTAACTTAGTGTATTCATCCAAGAGAAGCAAGGCAAAAGGGTCTAGTAAATGTGCTAAACATCTGGACAAATAATTTAATATTAAAAAATATATATCAAACATCTGGGAAGGGCAAGATCCAACCATCTAGAAAAAGGTTTAAAAATAATAAGAAAAAAAAACATCAATATAAAAAAATCTATACATCTATAAAAAGATCTATACAGATTAAAACATCTATAAAATGTTCTGTACATGTACAAAAAGATTTATACATTTATAAAAATATTAATACATCTATAAAACGATCTATATATCTGTAAAAAGATTTATACATCTATAAAAAGATCTACACATCTGTAAAAAGATCTATACATCTATAAAAAGATCTATACATCTATAAAAAGATCTATACATCTGTAAAATGATTTGCACATCTATAAAAAGATCTTTATCTAAAAAGCAAGAGCTATACATCTATAAAAAGATCTATACATCCATAAAAAGATCTACATCTATAAAAAGATCTATACATCTATAAAAAGATCTATACATCTGTAAAATGATCAGCATATCTGTACAAAGATCTATACATCTGTAAAAAGATCTATGCATCTGTAAAAAGATTTATAAATCTATAAAATGATCTGTACAGATTAAAACATCTAGAAAAAAAATCTGAACATCTTGGAAACCATCTAAACAACTAGAGCACATGTATAACAAGATCTCAAAATCTAGTAAAAAATATAAACTCAAGGAAAAACATCTAGGGGAAAATCTAAACATCTTGAACAAGATCTCAAAAACTAGTAAAAATGTAAACTCTAGGAAACACATCTATGGGAAAAAAGAAAAAGTATCTGGGGAATATATCTAAATATTTAGGAAAAAGATGCCAACATCTAGTGAAAAAATCTAAATACCTAGGGAACATATCTAAATATCCGGGAAAACATCTAAAAAACAGTCAGTGAATAATAGGGAAGAAGTGTTCCGCTAAGAAACTTCATCCACTTGTTAAAAAGTATAGAATTTGACTTAAATATTTTTTTTCTGAAAATATAAATTTGGTATTTTATATAAATTTCAAATTGATTGGCAAGGTAACCTGTGACCTAGCATTTCATTGGTGTGAGGTGATACACAATTATTTTCTTTATTGATCTTATGTGCACAATGTTGTTTTTGATTGTTGAACAACACAGTTTCCAAAACATAACTTTCTCATGTTTCCTTTGATAAAAATAATACTTTACCAGCTCATTACTACACCAGTTCACACTTTTTTGAGTAGATTTTAAATCAAAATTGATCTAATGGTGTCACAAAATAAGGTAAGTTTTTGTTTGCTTTTGGTTTGTTTGTTTTTCCCTCTTTTTTAGGGGTGGGTGGGTTTTGTGATGGAAGGTTATGGCCATCCCTGACTCTGGTAGTGGGGGTTGAAGTCACCTTAGTGACTCTGATTATGGAGGTTCAAGATCATCCTCAGTGACTGATCCTAGGGATTCAAGGTCATCTTCAGTGACTCTGATCATGGGATCCAAGGTCATCTTCAGTGACTCTGATCATGGGATCCAAGGTCATCCTCAATGACTCTGATCATGGGGTTCAGGGCCACCCCTGTGGCAGTGAATCTGATCCTGGGGGTTCAAGGTCACCCTCAATGACACTGATCTTGGGGGTTCAAGATCACCCTCAATGACTCTGATCCTGTGGGCTCAAGGTCACCCTTAGTGAAACTGATCCTGGGGGTTCAAGATCACCCTCAATGACTCTGATCCTATGGGCTCAAGGTCATCCTTAGTGACTCTGATCCTGTGGGTTCAAGGTCACTCACAGTGACACTGATCCTGGGGGTTCATGGTCACCCTTAATGACTATGATGATACACACTTTACATTTCTTATCAACAGCTCAGTTGTCTTCAAATATTGAGCGTATGATACATGCAACAAAATGTAGACCCCTGAGTCACAAGTTCTTTTAAGAAAGTTGAAGTTTATGACTGATGAAACCCTTAAAGATTTGGGGATCACCTTTAACAGGTTTGATTCCTTGTCCATCTGTCCATTCGCCAGTCCATCCCCACCCCCAAATTCTAATTCTGACCATAGTACAGGTATTTTGTAGAAGGTCCTGAACAAAAATAAGCAACTTGTCATCCTATTAAAAAATGGTGTCCATCTGCCAATATTAGGAGCCCTTTAACATATGGTGTTGGTTTTTCAGACTTTTTGCAATTTTTACTAAATTAGGCATAAATGATTTTCAGTTATTTAATTTTTTTCTGTTTTATTGTCTATTTCTTTTTTTTTCCTTTTTCTATTTTTTTTCCTTTGTCATGATTGTTTATACCATGTGACAAAGTCATAGCAAGATTATTTGTCAAAGAATTAACATGTATCACTTCCACTACCCACCTTCTTCACCTGAAACGTTCCAATTTAATAGTCTATGATATGATTTAAAGGTTTGATACTAAAAATGATAATAAATCATTATCTTCTTATATTTGTATGTAATAGAAACAAGTCATATGCCCTATAGATTTATTTGGGGTTTTGTATTGAAATGATAACATGATATCACATGGTGTAAAAGTTGGAAAGTCAAAACCATTTACATATTTAGGTAGATAGCATTTCGAGATCTGCATGTACCTCAGTGCTTTTCCAGAAGAATTCACAGTACAAGTAGAAGTGACCATTATACCTACCCACCACATTGACCTATATAACATAAGTCTGATCAGATATGGTAAATGGTTTTGATTTTTCAGCTATATATTTTTTACATGTAAAACACATGTCTTTGTCTAGACATTAAGACTGTGCTGTACTGGTAAAGAATGAAAGGTGTACAGGAAATGATATTTGTCACCACGTGTATGACTCTAGTCACCGCCTATATGTTTTTTTTTGTATTTTTTCAGAAAGAGTCTTGATCTCATTAAGGTAATTTTTTGAGTGCCACATTTATGTAGAGAACCACCTAGAAAGATGCTTGAGTCTTAAACCCAAACATGTAGTCTTTTTTATTGCTTAGTTGTATGAAGATGTATAAAATTATAAATTAGAATCTTAATGCTTGTAGCTTTCCAGATTTAATATATCACCATTTTAGATTACTGCATGATACGTGTCTCGTTACTTTATCTATCCAATGCAAGTGATACCAAAATGTAACAGCTTTTAACTAGAATCATAAGACATTTTATGATAAAAGTTATAAGAATTTACAAGTGCATGAGGATTTGAAGGGAATTCAAATACTTCTCTAGCAATGCATGATGTAATATTAATTCCTCTGTTAGTCCCTGAAACCAGATTTGTTTATGAAAAGAATCCCAGGGTTATCTACCTTTGATATTGTGTCAAGGTTGTAGGTTAAAATATTAATGTCATTTTTAATTAGGTGAGATTTCAAAGTTGAAATGCACTAATTAAAAGGTAACAGATTTTATAATTAAATATTATTCTTTTCTTAAACAAAGTAAACTTCTAAGAATATAAGGAAAACATCAAATAAAAGAACTGTTATACGCAACAGGAAAATATTAGTTTAAAATGTTAATTGCTGTTGTAATAGATGACATAGATCAGTCAGTTGTGAAGGTAAGGTCAGATCAGTCTCAATTACAAATCAGTCTCAATTTTCTAGATAAGATTTACTTCTTTAGATTGCAATACTCCAAGTAAGTGTTGTCAATTACAAGGTCTTTGATAGTATTGTAAAGTCTCAGTCAGTTTTACAGGTTACAAGTTCAGGGTCAGTAATGCAGATTACAAAGTCAAAATCAAGGTTGTAGTTTACAAGGTCAAAGTCAACATTGTAGATTACAATGTCAAAGACAAGGTTGTATGTGGATTACAATGTCAAAGTCAAGGTTGTAGATTACATTGTCAAAATATTGTAGATTACATTGTCAAAATATTGTAGATTACAATGTCAAAGTCAAGGTTGTATGTGGATTACAATGTCAAAGTCAAGGTTGTAGATTACAATGTCAAAATTAAGATTGCAGTTTACAAAGTCACTGTCAAAGTTGTAGATTACAATGTCAAAGTCAAGATTATAGGTTACAAGGTCAGTCTCAATGTTGTAGACAATATGTCAAAGTCAAGATTGTAGATTATAAGGTCAGAGGAAGATTACTAGGTTAAACTGAGTGTTGTAGATTACAAGGTCATACTTTGTGTTGTATGTAATATGTCATTATCAATTTTGTATGTGACAAGGTCATTGTAAGTGCTGTATGTCAAAATGTTGTTTAAATGTCAGAGTCAATATTGTATGTGGCAAGGTCTATATCAATGTTTTATTGGCAAGGTCTATATCAATGTTGTATGTGTCAAGGTCTGTGTCAAAGTTGTATATGGCAAGGTCTGTATCAATGTTGTATTGGCAAGGTCATTGTCAATGTTGTATGTGTCAAGGTCTGTGTCAAAGTTGTATATGGCAAGGTCTGTATCAATGTTGTATTGGCAAGGTCATTGTCAATGTTGTATGTGTCAAGGTCTGTGTCAAAGTTGTATATGGCAAGGTCTGTATCAATGTTGTATTGGCAAGGTCATTGTCAATGTTGTATGTGTCAAAGTCATTGTCAATGTTGTATGTGACACAATCATAGTGACAATGTCACTGTCAATTTTATGTGGTACAAGGTCAGCATCAGTGTTGTATCTGACAAGGTTAGTGTCAGTGATGTCAATTATAGAGTTAGTGTCATACGTGACATGGTCAGTATCATTGTTGTTGTTGACAAAGTTCAAAGCTGTTATATTCATTGGTGTTAAGGTCAATGCCAGTAATATAGGTAATATAGATGGCAAGGTCATTGTCAGTGATGTTGATAAGGTCAGTGTCAAGGTTAGTATTATTTTCTAGGTCAAATGTTTGTGTGTTGTATAGGTGAAAGGTCAATGTCAGTCTTTCTTTCTCATTTTATTTTTATCTATTTTCTTCATATTTATCTTTATATTTATATATTGATATATCTTTTTTCTTTTTTTACATGTTAAAGGAATCATATATCCTAATATAAATTTTTATACTTTGACATTAATATCTAGTAAAGCTAGTCCAGACATTGTTTTCTAGATAACTTACTCTAGGGACATGTAATTTGGTTTGACTCACTTTTAGATGTAGTGATACTGTTTCTATAGAAACAGTTCAACTTTTTTATTTTTTACCTATGTAAATTGCTAGATCACATGTGTGAAGTGTAAAAGTGCATGTAGGTCCATTTACCACATGGTAAAACCATGTGGTAAATGGACCTACATGCACTTTTACACTGATAAAACCTTGTCGACTAAACTGGCATGACGTTGAAATATCTGCCATTTTGGATCCATATGTTTTTCAAAATTTTATCAGTTACCTTTCTGCTTCCTGTCAAGCTAATTCTTCTAATTTTCTTTCACATTTTTGCAAAATTCAAATTTAAAAACAAAATTAAAAATTTTGAACACTATTATAATTACTGTTAATTTGATATTTATACATCATAATATATAGATTTTTAACTTCCAAATCTAGAGAGGGCTTCAGTAAAAATCGGGATCTGTTATTTATTACAATTTTTACTTTCAATATTTCAAGCAATATGAGCTGTAGTCGATAGAAATTTTATATGCAATATGTTATCTCATATATCAGAGGTGATCATGTGGTCAACTGGAATTGGAATAGTTTTTATATGTTATCTCATATATCAGAGGTGATCATGTGGTCAACTGGAATTGGAATAGTTTTTCACGCCACATTCTACAATTTTTCAATTATATGAGCTAGATCATGTGTGTTTGATTTAAGTCTTTGCTGTTAGATGAGAGAACCAGTTTACAATGTGCCGGGAAGAGACCACTGTCCTTCTGAAAGTAAACTGGCAAACTTTATCACAAAAATCAGCTTAGGTTCCAGCTGGGCTTGTGCTGACCAGAAGTGCATGAGAGATTTCATGGTTCAAAGTGCGTAGTTCTAACCATTCAGCCATGGAGGCCCCATCACCTGGTGAAGAATAAATGCATGAGCATTACAAGAATGTACTTACCAAACATAACCCATTGTAACAGTTAGTTTGAATCCCTTATCACAAATTAACTCTCAGTATATTTTACAAAAATAACTGAGTGTCAAGGAAACATGTGCAACTCAAACAGGGAATTGGACGCTATAGTCTAAGTCAATTTTAGCTCAGCCAGTGGTTGTTGCCAATTGATTGAAAAATATTGATAATAACCCTTTTATTTTAGCTCAGCAGTGTTCTAGGCTATGCAAGTAATTATCCATGCCCATGACAAATGAAAATAAATCATTGTTTCCTATAAGCATCCAACAGGACACAATCTGGCATGACAGCCATGTTGTTTTCCTTTCAAAAACAAAAGTGAAAGAAAAGGAGCATTTATTTATTAGTCTGTAATCCATGTTTTATGAATACTTTGGTATGACCATATTGTGCGTGTATAGGATGAAAAACCAAACAACCAAAGTCATTGAAGTTACATGATAAAGGTCCAACAAGTTTTTTACCTAGAGGTCACTTGCATATTATGTGTATTACAATCACATCGATATATGCTGTATTGCAGTAGTGTTAATTTCAAGACTGAGAAACTTTGTTTATAAGTTAAAACCATGATAAATATAGGCTATTTCATGTTCAGAGATATTTCTATTGTGTTAAAATGGTTAAGAATTAAATTGACAAATTTGTTTTACAACAAATTTCTTTGACTACAGTTCATTATGCTTTAACTTCATAAGAATGAGAGATTAAAAGTGCCCTAGATTTGGTGCTTAAATAACTCAACTTTAACCTTTGAAACTGAACAGATTAGAACCTTAATATTTGACATATATTTACATGATATACTTCACTAATGAGATTGTGACATTGACCAGAGTATAAGTTAGTCTGGCCAGTTAGGTCAGCAGATTTGTTTCAATATTTAAGCCATGAAGTGAAAGTAACCCATCTCCAAACTACAGGCCATTTTTATGTCATCTGAGCAAAGGCTCAAAGTGACCTATTCTTTTTCAATAGAATCTTTATACTAGGTATTCTGAATACAGTAAGTGCACAATTTTTTCCAGGTTCCTATAAAATGCATTCAAGCTTAATATATCAGCTTTAATTGTAACCTATTTAACTTGGTGACAGGAAAAAATAAAATGTTCAATAGATATTATCCCTTTTAAACATTCATATTTGTTCACACTTGACTTGGGGACAAGTATTACCTTATAGTCGGTGTCACCATCAGTTTGTTTAGTTTGTCACAGATATTGTAGAGGCCAGCAACACCAAAGCGTGCGTGCATGCGTGTGTGTACAGACACACACACACACACACACACACACATAGGATCTATCATGAGTTTCCATTTATAACATATTTATAATACAAGTTTTGAATTTTTAACATTTTGTGAGCCTTTTGGCGAGCAAAAATGGAAAATTCAAAGCGTGTATCATAAGTGTGATATGAATGGAAATTTGTTACAGATTCTTTTTATCATATGATCTTAACATATAAATTTAAAAGGCATTTTCTGTCTGTCCAGTTGACCAAATTGTTCCAGCTAGGTCATATACGTGGATAGAAATAAGTACATGAAACATATTAGATATTGCTTGTGTTTAATACATAGATTTACACCTACATTTTAAATTATTATCAGAGCATACTTTATCAGATATTAAATTTAGCAAAATTGCTGACTTCAGTACAACAAAATGTTTTCTTCAGTGTTCCCAATTCAAGTTCAAGTGACATCACAAACATGCCATTGCCAACCTTCAAATGAATGAAGTCCTACATTTAGTAAATGATATAAATTTAGTTTCCCACACATCAGCCAATCAAATCCCTCCTAGGCTTGATCATACATGTTATATATAAAATATTTAGGTAATCTGTTATGAAGATGAATAATGCACAGATCATATGATAAATATATATACATAAAGAGAGAGAGAGAGAGTGAGAGGCAGAGAGAGAGAGAAGAAAGACAGTAGTTTAGCAAGTGACATTTGTTGTGACATGTAGTGAAGTAAGACAGTTGTCAGTGACATTTGATGTGACATATAATGGAGTAAGAGAGTAGTCAGTGACATTTGATGTGACATGTAGTGGAGTAAGAGAGTAGTCAGTGACATTTGTTGTGACATGCAGTGAAGTAAGACAGTTGTCAGTGACATTTGATGTGACATATAGTGGAGTAAGAGAGTAGTCAGTGACATTTGATGTGACATGTAGTGGAGTAAGAGAGTAGTCAGTGACATTTGATGTGACATGTAGTCAAGTAAGACAGTTGTCAGTGACATTTGATGTGACATACAGTGGAGTAAGAGAGTAGTCAGTGACATTTGATGTGACATATAGTGGAGTAAGAGAGTAGTCAGTGACATTTGATGTGACATGTACTCAAGTAAGACCAGTTTAAGTCAGTGACATCTGATGTGACATGTAGTGGAGTAAGAGAGTAGTCAGTGACATTTGATGTGACATATAGTGGAGTAAGAGAGTAGTCAGTGACATTTGACAGTGACATTTGATGTGACATGTACTCAGTTTAAGTCACCAGTGACATGTTTAAGTCAGTGACATCTGATGTGACATGTATGTGACATATAGTGGAGTAAGAGAGTAGTCAGTGACATTTGATGTGACATATAGTTTAAGGAGTAAGTGACATACAGTAGTCAGTGACAGTGACATTTGATGTGACATGTAGTGGAGTAAGAAAGTAGTCAGTGACATTTGATGTGACATGTACTCAAGTAAGACTAGTTTAAGTCAGTGACATCTGATGTGACATGTAGTGGAGTAAGAGAGTAGTCAGTGACATTTGATGTGACATGTAGTGGAGTAAGAGAGTAGTCAGTGACATTTGATGTGCATGTAGTGGAGTAAGAGAGTAGTCAGTGACATTTGATGTGACATGTAGTGACAGTCAAATAAGAGAGTTTTAGTCAGTGACATTTGATGTGAGGGTATAGTACTCAAGAGTAAGAGAAGACCAGTTTAAGTCAGTGACATCTGATGTGACATGTAGTGGAGTAAGAGAGTAGTTTTGATCAGTGACATGTGATGTTGACATATTTAGTTTGTGAGACACTTGTAGATTAGTAAGACAATTACTTTTGGAATTTGTATAATCATCTTTTACTTTAGAATGCCATGTTTTAAAAATATTCAATCATTTTTTTATATTTGTACATATATATATATATATATATATATATATATAATAATTTTCAACTGTAAGGATGCATGTAGCAATGCATACTGGTAATACAATAAGACGTACTATATCAGCCTGTTATGTGCATGAATTAAAATATTCAGATATTTTGTCACTAGTTCTGAAGAAGTAGTTAAGGCCATGAATAAAAAAATAATTATATGATGTGATTTGACTAATCCAAATTAGTTTAAGCGGTGTTTTTCTGGCAGTGTTCCCATTTGTACTTTGAATCTACATTAAAAATGAAGACAACCCTTTTAACCAATAATATCATAGAAACCATCGTCAGACACATCAAATAAATATTTTTTTTTCAGTGATGGCTAAAATTGTGATATGTTTGTTAATGTTTTTAATTATGTTGTAAGATAGAAGAGTATAAAAATTACCTGTATAGAAAAAGCATCAAATTAATTTTGTACTTTGTGGTATACATTTATATATTTGTTTCCAGGATTTATCACATATTGTTCTATCAAAATAATTGTATCCTTTGTTACTGTTGTCTTTCATATTGTTGTTATTTTTTTTTATTATCAATGTTATCAAGACTGATTTTAATATTATTATTATTCATCTACATCAGTATGTAATAATGTAATCATATTTTCATTGTTGATTATGTACAAAATCATTAACTATCCAACCACAGGAAATACATCAGGTGTATACAATACCATTAATCTCCTGTATTATGTGAGAGATCAACTCTTGCTTAAATTTGCACATAAGCGTTTTTTTACAAGTTGAGTTATTTCCCTTCCGATGGCATATATATATATTTTCCTTAATAAATCAACCAAACTATAAGAAATATTCTTATACACAAATAGTTTAGAAAAATTATTTTTGGCAGAAATATTTATTTTTAGGTTTTCATTAATCTAAACATATACACATATAACATGGCTTCCAAAGGGGAATAACTCTTGCAAAATACTGCTTATTGAAAACAATCTATTGGCCGCTTTGAGAATTCAACTGCCTTGTGAATATTTGTATAATAGTAAATCCATTTACCTGTAAATAACAACCAGCATATTGGAAGGCTATTTAAGTATTACAAAAAGTAACTTATCCACAACATTGCTGGCAGGTTTCTTTATAACAATGAAGTTAACATGTGAAAATTGCAATGAGTACATAAGTTCTTACATTTCAAATCATTAAATCATACCTAAGAGACCTATGCCTCTGTTTATATAAATATCAATTATCAGGTTGAGTATGTGAAATCAAGTTAATATGGAAATGTAAGTGTTATACAGAATTTTAAAGTATATCAGACAGAGATAATTATATATATTGCTCTCTTTTCTTATATCTTTTCCAGTGTTATATGTTCTCATAAACTTATTCACCCCTAAAACAATAAACTCTTCTTAAAATCAATTGACCAAGGTAAGTCTAAGTGTGTTTTTAGGGGTGTCATCAGTCAGGAACACTATTTCTGATTTATAGATAAGTCCTGTCTACACAGCACGTGTGTTCAGTATTAAGCACTTACAGTCAAACCTTAAATGTCACATTAGTAAAGGTTTTTTATACATACAGTAGAATCTATCCAGATTCTTGACAGTTAATTCAGGTGATCCTTGTACAAAAGTGACAGGTGCTCTCTAGGTTTGACTATCATTTGTTTCCTTTGAGCTTAAGCAACAATCCAGCACTTAATTAATATGTTATTAACAAAGCTAGTTTTATTTCAGTAAATATTAAAAAAATTAAATGTATAATCATAATTGTTACAATAAATTTATATCAAATCATTTATTTATCAGTTAAAATTTACTATGTTGTTACCTATTATTGTTAAATTTATAAACTTGTAAAAAATAAATTTAAAGTTTGTTTTTAACTGGATTAACCTAATCTTTTTACTGAGAGCTATTATTGTTAGATATACGTGTATGTGACAGCATATTGATCTTATGTATGTTTTCAAGACATGGCATATTAATTTTATTTTATTTTTCTAATGTTACAGAAGGTAGAAGCACCAGCACCTAAAGAGCAAGAACAGAAAAATGCACAGGGCAAAACCACTGATCCCAAAGCAGGGGATAGTAAAACCCAGGGCCAAACTGAAAAATCAGAAAACAAAAATACTGACCCCAAAGTAAATGATAATAAAACCCCAAACAAAACTGAACAGCCACAGGGCAAAACTGATCAGTCTCAGGGCAAAACTGAACAGCCACAGGGCAAAACTGATCAGTCTCAGGGCAAAACTGAACAGCCACAGGGCAAAACTGATCAGTCTCAGGTCAAAACTGAACAGCCACAGGGCAAAACTGATCAGTCCCAGGTCAAAACTGAACAGCCACAGGGCAAATCTGATCAGTCTCAGGGCAAAACTGAACAGCCACAAGGCAAAACTGAACAGCCACAGGGCAAAACTGATCAGTCTCAGGGCAAAACTGAACAGCCACAGGGCAAAACTGATCAGTCCCAGGTCAAAACTGAACAGCCACAGGGCAAAACAGATCAGTCCCAGGCCAAAACTGAACAGTCACAGGGCAAAAATGATCAGCCCCAGGGCAAACCTGTCCAGCAATCCAAAGATGATAAACCTTCTCAAGGCATTTCAACTAATCCTTCTGATGGCAAACCGCCTCCTGATAAGTCTGACGAACAGAAGAAAGCCGTTTGAGATGAAAATATATATATATAAAGATATTTCATGTCGGTCTCTACAAAATTTTATTTGAATCTGACAAATCTACTTAGAAAACAAAACATGATGATATTGTTACCATAATAACATTTTTCTTCTGTTCTGAATATCTCAAGTGTTTGTCACAGTGCTGTGTTTTGTGTGATAACTTATATGACAATATCCAGACAAAAAAAAATTAAAAAGGAAAAAACAAAAAATAGATCTACCCATATGTGCCCTGTAGATATTCGGAGGTTGTATATGTCAGCAGTTTTGTACTCAAGTGGTAATAACTTCCGCTGTCAAAATTTGAATTGGTTTTCATTGCTGTAACTGTCCACTTTGTCTGCTTTCTTTGCTAACATCTGTTGAATTTGTATTCATCTTCAACTATGAATCTGTATATTATCCTGTTGAAGCTGAATCAGTAAAAAAATGTTCACTGAATCAGTAAATTTATCTGATGAATCAATAAAATTATCAACTGAATCAGTAAAATTGTCCTGTCCAAACTGAATTGGTAAAATTATCCTTCTCATGCTGATTCAGTAAAATAATCAAGTTTAACCTGCTCAAACTGAATAAGTAAAATTATCCACTGAATCAGTATTATTGCCCTGCTCAAACTGAATTAGTAATATTATCCTTCTCACACTTAGTCAGTAAAATAATCAAAATTATCCTGCTCAATGTGATTCATTAAAATTATCCTGCTTAAACTGAATCAGTTAGATTATTCACTGAATCAGTAAAATATCCTGCTGAAACAGAATCAGTCAGATTAATTATCCTTCTCACACTCAATCAGGAAAATAATCAAAATTATCCTGCTCAATTTGATTCAGTAAAATTATCCTGCTCAAACTGAATCAATTGAATTATCCTGCTCAAACTGAATTGCTTGAATTGTCCTGCTCAAACTGAATCAATCATCCTGCTCAAACTAAATCAAATTATCCTGCTCAAACTAGATTGGTTAAATTATCCAGCTCACACTGATAATAAAATGTTGTTGTAATTGCATTTTACTTATTGACAACTGTTTTTAGATAAATTTTCCAGTTAAAATTTTCACAGCTAAGTAGACCATTGTTATTTACTGTCCTTCCTCCATATAAATGTGTGGTATCCATTGTAAGAAGTGTATGGGGTAGGAGGGACTCCAAGTATATCAGATTTTCTTGCTAGTCTGGTTTTCCCTAACTTTGAATCTTCTGCTTCTGAACATAATATACTAACCATGCCATGTAATTAACCAAAGTAAGTTCTTGATAGCTATAACTGACCAGATGCTGCCAAATCATTTAGTTGTTTACTGACTGTACTGGTGTAGGGTGCATTTTTCTGTAGTGCGGTGTATATGGTGAATCTTGCTCATATAATGACTTGAGGCCATTCTAGGGAAAAACAATACAGAATACATGTGTGTCAACATTGATTACAATTTTCCCTAGGATGGTTTCAAGATTTAATTTTATTCATTTATTTGTTGTTTTTTTTTAGATTACATAAAGGTTTCCCTTGCTTGAGTGCTGCATGTGAAAATAACAGCTTGATTCCACTTATTTTTCCTTTTCAGAACTGATCAGTGGTGATGTAATACAAGCAAAAAAACGAAATGCAAATGGTTGACATATAGTTTATCAATGATCCCAAGTCAAGGACTCTTAATATATATATCCGCTTGACTTCCAGTAGCGACCTGATATCTGTATAAATATGTAGTGATATCTGTATAAATACTTTTATGTATTGATATCTGTATAAATATCTAGTGGTATCATATGGATATTCCTAAGCCCTCTCTTCTTTTTATATATTTAATTAGTTTTTTTTTAAACCAATTTTAACCTATTTGTATTGTTTTTAAACTAACTTAAAGTATCTAACAGTAACTGTAGTTTAGTTTTTTCCTTACTAGCTGTCTTCTTGAGGAAATAGTTTGTTAATTTACAGAATTTTGACATTATTTAAGTTTTTTATGTTAATTTAAATTGGGCTCAACAAACTGTATCCACGACAACTAGCTCACTCTTAATTTAGTGTACTGTGGATTATAGTGCTAAATAACTTGGCTTAATATGCCGAACCATCACACATTGAATGGGAACTTGTAATATTTGAATGAGTACAAGAATTGTACAACAAACGTTAATCTTGTGTCAGTGAATGCCATAATTGTATGACAGTGTAATGAACAAGGATTTCAATCAGGAGAAACGTTGGAGAACACTCACCTCTGGACTATAGGTTATATTGTTAAGTTAAACATTACATATATAAATATAATCATTTTATTGTTTATAAGACAAGTCTTGAAACCATCTACTTTTGCTAAAATGTTGAACATTTTAAACAGCATGTGTGAAAAATGTAAAGTAATTTTCTGCAGGTTTTGTATAATTGAAATGTTGAGTTCCAGTAAAATGGATGTGAAGACAATATAACATGTTTAACAGATCGCAAATACAGTGGAACCTGTCTTGAAAGAGCATCTGTTTTCTGAAATCAAATTTTACGAACACTTGGATAAATGATCCTTTAGATCAAAAACCTATATTGAGAAACCACCAGTCTTCAGAGACTACATTTCAGTGGTGGGTGGGGTGGTCTCTCAAGACAGGTTTTATTGTACCCTGTCCATTAGTTGTACATAATGATAAATCAGATACACCCCAAAAGGCACTGATATAACATTCAATTTAAATATTGATACACTAGAGTTATGTCCCCTTGTTGAGCTCAACAATATATATGCTTATGATTAATTTTATTGAATTCTCACCATATTATTATTTATACTGTATAATGTATATTTGATACTGTCATCCAGAATTTTATTTTTGTGTATAAACATTATATATAACATTCTATGTATCATTTCACAAACTATAAAAAAAAGACATTACGTATAAAGTTATTTGTTATATGTATGTGACCTTTGAACTGTGATATGTAAATAAGTTGTGTCACTTAATGTCTTTTGTTCTCTATGTGATTGTGTTTATTCAGTATTTACACCATATTCAAGTGTGATACATGTAGGGTTACTCTTCTTCAGATCTGGTCTTTTGTTTAGTTTTTTAACTCATCCACCCCCAAAAAACAATGGACTCTGCTGTAAAGCAATGACTTAGACCAGTCCAAATGTGTCTCTAGGGGTGAATGAGTTAATATCAATTTATCCTTTATAGATTTTTAGAAATGTAGGATTACAAATAAAACTTGCTGAACTCCTAGCAATGAGATTGACTGCAATACTGTGCCCTGAAGATTGTGAATGACACCTACTTTTAGTTTGGAGTAATTTTTAAAATACAATCATTATCTAACTTCTTAATATGAGTAAAAAATAACAATAAATACTACCTCCACAAGATTACTTTCCAGTTTATTACGTAATGTGCATATTTCTTTTGTACTATTAATAGTAATTAAGCCCTCTAAAAGATTGTTTTAATTAGGCCCTCTGTATATTTGTTTTAATCAGACCCTCTGTATATTTCTGTTTTAATTAGGCCCTATGCATAATTCTATTTTAATTAGGCCCTCTCTATATTTCTGTTTTAATTATTCTGAATTTAACATTAACCAGGTTTAATATGATACAGTGTATGATCGGAGTTTTTGTATCTGACAATTTAAATGCATAAATTATTCGCAGATACTTTTGTTTTGATTGTTTGTACAAGACAGTGATATAAATATGAAGTCCAGAGAAATGTTTACAAACATAAAATTGACTTGTGCTTATTTAGAATGTGTTTCTTGTTGATGATTATTTGTTTATTTTTGTATAATGTTATATCAAGATTGCTACAAGTTCTTGAAAATTCCGTCCATAATCCGTTTGACATCAAATGTGCAATTTTAAGTGCATTTGAAGACCAAGTTTTTTAAGTTGGAAATTTTAAAAATTTACCCAAATACCGTCCATTTTCATTGATTTATGCACATTTATTAACTTACATTCCAATGGACCAGATGAGGTTTGCGCCTCTATATTAACTGATTAACTGATAAATTGTTGACTTGGACCAATCTAAATGAGTCCTTTGGGGTTAATGGGTTAAACATGGTATAAGAAATTTCCATATCTATTTTTGGATGAGCAAAACAATACTTTACGACAAGATGTATACATTTTTGGGGGTAATCAGAATCCTTTCAGAAACCTTCAGACTTGACAACCAGTCTGATACCTGACTTGGGTTATGATATCTCTGTCTTCTCAACATATGCGCATACAATTTCTGTATTTCGTTTGTTTCTATAAATCATTTGGGTAACTGCTTCATTCCAACAGCCTGTAATTTCCCATTCTATGCAGACTATAGACAATCAATTTACTGGCGGTTAAAGCCAAACTGCTGTAATAGTCCCAATATCAGGGTTTTGGAGGATTATTTTTTTCCTTTTTAGGTGACCTGAGCCAACGGCTAAAGGTGACAGATTGCTATCATCTTTTGTCTGTTGTTGTGCCACTTTCGTTGTTAACTTTTAGACATTTTTTACTTCTTATCAACCTTCGTGAAAGTGATCAGCTTGCGAAGATCTACCATTGTTATTCAATTAGATAGAAATTGTTTGAAGCTGTGGTGGCTAAAGGGAGTTATTTCCCCTTTTAAGTAAATTTTGTTCGTATTTGGCCAATGTTTCAAAAAGTGTAATACATAGAAAAGAAATGAAAGAAGCAAAAATGTTTGGCCCATAAAGATCTACAAAAATGTCAACAGGGCAGAAATTGTTAGGTTGAAGTTATGTTAGTAATAATCTATGTTCCCTTTTAAGTGGATTTTTTCTTGTTTTCGGCCATTATCTCTAAAAGTGTAATAGATAGAAAGTGAAAGAGGGAAAAATGATCAGATCTAAAGTTTGTACATCTTTTAATCTTCTAAGGAACCAATGATCAACTTATTTTCACTGCGTCATGTTTTACTCAGGTGACTGTAAGGGTCCATTAGGCCTCTTGTTCTCACTTTATTTTCCACACTCCAGAATGTGTAATAATCAGATACAGAAAGAACAGTATATTAATTGTATAATACAGATTTTCTGGATTGAAGCATTGTGTCACAATACTTATTCAAGTACTTATATCAATTGTATAATACAGATTTTCTGGATTGAAGCATTGTGTCACAATACTGTGTTAAGTACTATATCAATTGTATAATAAGGATTTTCTGGTTTTTGAAAAGAAATAAACAATGTGAGTACTTATTTCCAAAATTGTCTTCGTGTTTTTTTTTTTTGGTTTTTTTTAACAGATCTAAGTTAAAATTATATTTTCACGTACAGTTAAATGTTTATGGTGATATACCTTTTTTTCGAGTTGTTCTTTTCCGTCAAGGTTCCTCATAACAGCATGCAGTTTCAAAGCAAACAGTAGGATAACAACGCAACTGGTTAAGCACATTATTCTTTATATGAACTGGAGTATAAATATCCTGCAGTGACAGGTGCCAGATTCGAAAACGGGCAACAGGAAAGTAATGACACATGTCATTTATTGCAACTTTATTCCTCAAAGTTGAAGTCACATGATCTGAGCACTAACTATTCCTACAAAGCTGGACGCTATGGAACTAGAAAATGGTTGTTGTTGTTTAACGTCCCAAGTCAGGAATCTTTTACTCATATGGAGACATCACCAATGCTGGTGAAGGGCTTCAAAGTTTTGCCTTATGCTCGGCACTTACAGCCATTGAGCAGTGAGGGTTCTTCAACGTGCCGACATCTACTGTGACACAGAACCATGGTTTTTACTGTTTCATCTGAAGGACAGGAAACCAACCTGCCACTGGCTGGACTCAAACTCGCATTCAAGAGTCGAGCTCACTGCAGACTGAGCCAGGTGGAGTCAAGAAAATGGTATATTAATATACATTACTATAGTTTATTTCACATAACCTAGCAATGTTAATTACGGATTGTTATAGTCCAACCCATACAACCTGACACAGTGGAGACTGGGTGAACCCTTTCTTGACCCAGAATTTTTTTTTATTAAATTCTTGAATGCGAGTTTGAGTCCAGCCAGCGGCAGGTAATAAAGCATAATGATATTAAATTTACACTGGCAAGAATTACAGTTCCTTTTTGTCACCATACGTATGCATATACAGTGAAAAATAAAACATTTTTTCTGCGAATCTTTTTATAGTGAGTAGTAGCATCCATATGATAATCAAAAGGTTACTCTGCCCCGCCATCTTATGTGAATTGGACTATATCCAGTACACATATACCGTGGAATATGTTGAAATCAGACAAGTTAAAATTCCGGATATTTCAAAGATGAATGATTGGCCACAAGTTTTAAGGATAGAGAAATATGTCAATTAAATATGACGGTGATTTCGAATTCCTGATATCTCAAAGTAATTGGGGATTCCCCAAATACATGTATGATTTAATAACTGCTTTATTCTAACGGTCATTAATACTTTTCTATGTAGACTATGGACAATCATGTTCTTCCCTTTCTATGCAGACTACAGATAATCATATTTTCTTCCAAATATGATGGTATGAACAAGAATTCCCATTATGATTGGCTTCTAACTTGGGAAATGTGGTATAAATAGGAATTCCCATTATGACTGGCATCTACCTCGAGAAATATGGTATAAGCAGGAATTCCCATTATGATTGGCATCTACCTAAGGGAAATGTGGTATAAATGGGAATTCCTATTATGACTGACATTTGTCTTGGGGAAATATGGTATCAGCTGGAATTCCCATTATGACTGGCATGTGTCTCACCACTATAGTATAAGCGGAAATTCCCATTATGATTGGCATTTATCTCCGGATTCAAATTTGAAGCTGTACGCCACACTTGACAATCTTTCATTTATATGGTTGCGGCCAGTTTTATTGGTGGAGGAGAGAACCTGGTTACATTATCCGGGAAGAGACCACTGGCCTTCCTCAAGTAAACTGGTCATTTCAGGAAATATGGTATAAACAGGAATTCCTGTTATTACTGGCATTTGTCTTGAGAAAAATGGTATAAACAGGAATTATTGTTATTTATTACCTGTATTGACATCCGTCTTTCTTGGGAAAGTTGGCGTTTGATGACAGTGGTTTGTCAAAACAGATACCACGATAGCAGAGGTGGAACTAGAGCACAATAGCTGAATATTACCACCAACATTATCACAAACCAACACGATATTACTACACACCCAACAAACCATTACACAAAATGATTTTAACATATGACTGATTTGGTACTCTTTATTTCTCATGCTTTCATTACTTTATATAGATTACAAATGGTCACACCAGGATACCTTTGTGATATGAAATGTGTTAATATTTAACTGTGATTAAAATTTCCACAACCACAAAAACCTGAACAAAAAATTTGCATAGGTCTCTAGACTAGTGTTGTTTTTGAGTGCAAATATTTTTTACAAATGTTGTATGTACATGCACCTCGCAAAGCCTCATAAAATTAGGCCATCCTAATTTCTACATATTCCCCCAGTACAACAACAATAATGGAATGATTTTTGCGATACAAATTACAGTTAAATAACAGTTATGGTCGATCATGTCTTCCCGGAAAAAATAAATGCTGCCAGCAGACGTTACTTGAGGAAAATATATGCCCCAACTTAATATTTGTGGTGTAAATGATTATAAACATATTTGGCACATCTGAAAAAGAAAGTTAGCACTGACAACATCCCCTCAATATATAATGAACTCTACCTGGTCCTAATACAGGTGATTTTTTTACCCCGAATACTAACAAAGTGATGCTCATTTTGGCAGAAGTTCAAAGGTCAAATCATTTATGAGGTAGATGTCTAATTGAATTGGTCTAATTACTGAACAGTATCAATGCTCACAAAATAAATCAATATATCTGGGTGGGGCTATATTGTCTTCAGGGTGGGGCTAATCATCATATCAATTCAGAATTTAGTTACAAGCTATAAATAACAACAGTTGTATAGTTTCTTGAAAGAGAATTATTTACATATAGGTGGGCTCAAATCTTGTAAATTTGACATTTCCATATTTATTAGTTGCTGAGGAAGATGTAAGTGTTTACTTATCAAAACGTGAAATATTTCTAAAATAGAAATCATGTGTTTCATTTATGGCAAAATGGAACAAAAAACAAAACTGGAGATAACATAAGTAGGAGTTTGTTGAAATCCTATGTAACTAAGGCAACTTCCTGAAGTGATGTAGATCGCAGATTAATTAGAACACAATTTATCTCCTAAATGCAAAACAATTATGTCCAATTTTCAAATTCAATTCTTTGTACTCTAAAATATGTCATTTTTACCTAGAAACAGAATAAAATTCTGGAATTCTGTGGGCGACCATTTTGCCACCATGAAACTATATCAAGGGAGATAATCAGTTGAAATCTATCAGGTATTTTTTGAGGATCAGCTTGCTACACATAACAGCACATCACTCTACTCAAAAATTGTTTATAATTCAGCTGCCTTATGTTGTTGTCAAAATCTCATCAGACCTTTCAATTCCTTGTTTAGTAAACAGAAAATTTGTCCTTGTGAAGAAAAATACAAACAGAAAACAGTTCCAAGTCTAGGACAGATCACAGACTAAAAATAACTATAATCTGATGGCTATCAAATGTTGCGGACCAACTGCTCGCGGACTGCTTCCAGGAAGTCCATAGTGTACAGATATTGGTCTGGTGTGACACTGTAAATAAAATATAACAGCGTTATTAAAACATGAATTTATTATATCACGGTGAAACCTGTATATAACGACCTCCTTAGGGACAAAGGAAAACCGGTCTTTTATAGGATTTTGTACACAAATGGTTTGTTTGTTTGTTTGTTTATTTGTTGTTTAACGTCCCACTCAAGAATATTTCACTCATATGGAGACGTCACCAAATGCCGGTGAAGAGCTTCAAATTTTGGCCTATGCTCTGCACTTACGGCCATTGAGCAGTGAGGGTTCTTTAACGTGCCGACACCTACTGTGACATGGGACCTCCAGTTTTTACTGTCTCATCTGAAAGACAGGAAACCAAGCTGTCGCCGGCGGGACTCGAACTCCTGACCTCTCGATCCAGAGTCGAACACGCTACCGACTGAGCCAGGCCGGCTCACACAAATGGTACTATTGGGGACAGCAAAAAACAGTCTTTGTGACCAGATGGTCTTTATACACAGTTGGTCACTAAAGCAGGTTTTACTGTATATTGATAAATAATTGTCAAACATCAGTCAGGACAAAAAATTATTAAGTTTAGACTAAATAAGTTCTGTGTGAATCCCTTGCCTTGACTGTGTTAATTAAAATTGCAATTCGTTTTCTCTTTCAAAATATATAAAAATGGACATTTTCAGAGTACTAATGACACAATACATGCCCTCTATCTATGAAACCATTATTACGTAAATGGTGAACAATTACAAAACTTTAACCAGACAGATGTAGTCAAACCCTATACCCCCACCCCATCAATGGCTTTACCAGTAAAAGTCTAATATTCAATCTTACTTCTTCAATCCATATATACATCCAGCCAAGTCCTTAGTCATCTTTCCACTGTCTACAGTGTCAACACAGGCTTTCTCCAATGTCAAAGCAAACCTACAAAATAAATCTCAATTTTATTTCTTCATCAAAAGTAATCTTTCTTTTAATACTGGTTTTGATTGGTGTTTTACGCCGCATTCAACACTTTTTCAGTCATATGATGGTGACCAGTTTTTCGTGGTGGAGGAGAGAACCCAGTTACATTGGTTACCAAGAAGTAACCATGGGCCTTCTGCAAGTAAACTGGGTAATTTTCTCACAAAATCAGCTGAGGTTCCAGCTTGGCTCAATTTGCACCAACAAGTGTTGACTTCATGGTTTAAAGTGTGATGCTCTAATCACTCGGCAACAGAGCCCCCCTTTTAATACTGGTAGAATGTCCCATATCACTAGTAAGACATCTTATATTTATCCTTGTACCAGGACCACACAATACCTAACTGTACTTTTGTTTTAACTCGATTCCCATGCTACCACAACAGTGATTTTCCTTTCTAAAATGTGACAACTACCAAAAGTATAATTCTTATACTTTAAGCAAGTCAAAACAATTTTTAGATATCTAGTAAGAATTAAATCTATTTTCAGATATCTAGTAAGAGTTAGAGCTATCTTCAGATATCTAGTATGAGTTAGAGCTATCTTTAGATATCTAATATGAAAAAACCCTACTTTTAGATATCTAGTATGAACTCAACTATATTTAGATATCTAGTATGAAGTCGATCTATATTTAGATATCTAGTATGAAGTCGATCTATATTTAGATATCTAGTATGAAGTCGATCTATATTTAGATATCTAGTATGAACTTGATCTATATTTAGATATCTAGTATGAACTCGATCTATATTTAGATATCTAGTATGAACTCGATATATATTTAGATATTTAGTATGAACTTGATCTATATTTAGATATCTAGTATGAACTCGATCTATATTTAGATATCTAGTATGAACTCAATCTATATTTAGATATCTAGGGATCTTTAGATGACCAGTAAATATATTCCTTATTTTTTAGATATCTACTTTGAACTCAGTCTCTATTTCGATATCTTTAGATGATTGGTACTTATATTCCTTATTTCCTACTGTACATTTAAATATCAATTGTATAAATATTTTGCAGGATTCCAGGAATTTTGCATTCGGGAAAAGTGGATATCAAGACCACTTATTATGCAGAATAAACAAACTTTATGTTCTGACTGTTGACCCCTGAGCAGGCCCTGAAGACATACTTTAAGACAGACCCTACAATGTAAAATTTCAATATTCCAATCTACATACTTCTGTAGGTCAGCATTTCCATCAAGTTTTCCTCTGTGTTCCAGACCACGTGTCCAGGCATATATACTGGCTACTGGATTTGTACTGGTTGGGTTACCCTACAAACAAACACATGAACACATGAACACATGTACACATGAACAAGCATTACGGTGAATAAACGTTATAAGGAAATAAAACAAGTACACTTTGAGTCATGAGCAAGCATTATCATGAATAAACAGTAGAATAACGAGATAAAACATACTGGTAACTGGTGGGGTTACTCTATAAATAGACCCGTTCCAGGAGTAAACACAAGCAGTAAAGAAAACAGTCAAAATAAATTATAAATACATCTGTGGAAAAAAAAATCTAATTTTTTGTTTGTTTATTGTTGTTAAATGTCCCACTCAAGAATCTTTCACTCAAATGGAGACATCACCAAATGCTGGTGAAGGACTTCAAATTTTGGCCCATGCTCGACACTTATGGCCATTGAGCAGTGAGGGTTCTTTAACGTGCCAACACCTACTGTGACACGGGACCTTGGTTTTTACTGTCTCATCCGAAGGACAGAAAATCAACCTGCCGCCGGCTGGACTTGAACTCACGACCAAGAGTCAAACGCGCTACCAACTAAGCCAGGCCGACTCGAGAAAAATTGGAAAAAATTGTACTAGTTATTTTGCTTTCTATTTTACTTCTACATGCAACAATTTTGGAGGAAAATACCAAGATATATTATCTTTCTCACATCATTTTTAGCTGAGGTTCTAAGGGTACTCGAACCTATGCTGCTCAGAGAGAAAGCACCCTAACCACCACAACAAAAACTGTAGAATCACATAAAAAAATTATTGTAGGGCTTATATCTTCTCTAAATGACTAAACTCTTGAATCATGATTAAGCGATCAAAGAAAAGACAAAGGAATACTTCTTTCTATCCAAATGAAAAGTTAAATAAATATGCACGGCATTTGCATTTGAAGAGTGTATAACATCACACAGCAATTTTTCAGTTGTATGGGGGTGGCCAGGACTAGTTTTCAATGTGGAGGAGGGAACATGGTAACAATGTAATCGAGACAAGACCACTGGACTTTCGCAAGTAAACTGACATGGTACAAAGTGGAGTACACTAACCACTCGGCCACGGAGGCTCCAGTATATATGGCAGTACACAACCATGTTTGTTTTTACTCAAATGTCTTAACTACAAAATATTTCCCTGCTTACCTTCTGATGTTCTCTGTAATGTCTGGTGACTGTACCGTGTGCTGCCTCAGACTCGATGGTCTTACCATCTGGACACACTAGGACACTGGTCATAAGACCCAGAGATCCATAACCTTCAATGGATACAAGATGCTACATAATACAGGTGACTATTGGTATTGTGACTGTTATAATTACTATTGTGATATTGACAAACTGTTGCAATACTTCTGCGATAGTCTAACAATTTGTTGTTTAGTTCATTTTTGTAGATGTTTTTGGTTTGTCATAAATTATGGATATATGGTGTTAACAGTTTTGTAACTTTTGAAGTACACTTTATATCAAATTTATTTCAGTTTGATTTAATCCAGTATCATCTTATACCTTTTAAAAACAAGAGCACTAAAACTCTGAATGGGACTAATTCATGTACCATGTGATACCCGATAACATTTGTGCTATTAGTGATGGAATGATGCAAGCAGACGATATCCCACGGTAACGTAATTTCAGTCGGAAGATAACGTAGAGTTAAGTTCAATCACCATTGGAGATACTAGTACCGCACAAACATTATAGGTTATCACGTGGTACATGAATTAGTCCCATTGTATTAGATGTTGATATTGAAATGTCACATGACCTACCCTGAGCTACAATGTCAGACTGTACATCACCATCGTAGTTTTTACAGGCCCACACAAAAGCACCGTCAGACTTCAAAGCTTGGGCGACCATGTCATCAATCAGTCTGTGTTCATACCAGATGCCAAGTTCATCAAATTTGGACTGGTATCCACTGAAATTACAAAGGGAGGTAACTCCATTTAGTATTTTAATGTCCTGAGCAAAAAATAAGGGACTTGGGGAGGGGGATATGATTGGAATCTCTTCATTTTACATGTTTCCTTCACAAGCAACAAAATGATAAAACAGGCATTAGCTATGTACTCCAAAAAAATATTTTGTTTTTTGCTACTTAAATGGATGTACAATAACAAGCAGGAGAAATACGCAGACATACAACTCTTATATTCCTATATATTTTGTGAAAACAAGGTCATGTCCACCCCCCCCCCCCCCCCCCCCCCACCCCCCCCCCCCCCCCACCCCCCCCCCCCCCCATTGCATATGCTAATGGTAAGGTTGAATTAATCATTTGCAAATGAATAAGTACTATAAAATATATGGGAATTTAAGAATTTATATGCCTGTATATATCTCTTTTTTGTACATTAATCTAAGCAGTGAAATAAAAGGTTTCTTTTAGAAAAAACACAGCTAATGCCCTTGTAAAGATTAAAAAACAAGAAGTGAATATAACTGCCATAAAACATGACAAAACAGGGAAAAAAGATCACAATATCTAGGTTTACTGATGCTCATCTCAGATAAACTGCCAATCACATGACAGCCACTTGAAAGAGATTATAAGATACAGATGTCATGTGCCTGATATGTGAATCAATTCATGCTACAAATTTTATCTATCTGATTTTACTACAGATGTTTCCTTGTCCTTCCTGTCTATACATTGTGATCAAACTCACATCAATTTACAAAATATTTAAAGGGGCATTAGCTATGTTTTGTTCAAAAAGTTTTCTTTTTTTTATACAACTTAGATTGATATACAATAACAAAAAAGAGATATACAGTCATCAAGATCTGAAATTCCTATATATTTTGTAAAAATTGCTTGAGAAACCCAAGTTTGGCACTTTTTCACTTGCAACTGATTACCTCAACCTTACTATTTGTATATAAATACCACACTAGACCTTACCTTATTTTCACAAAATATATAGGAATATAAGATTTTTATGCCTGTGTATAGCTTTTATTTGCTATTGGTACAAGTAGTAAGAGTAGGAAAAAATTGAAATAATTTTGGGGAACAATGCTCCTTTAAAATCTAATTAATTTGACACTACACGACCACTAGCTTTTCATTTAAGGATGTCTGTAAAGAGGTTAGCTTTTATATATTGTATACTTTAAGTTTCAAGAATGTCATTAACATTTTTCGTAACAGGTGAAACTGTCAAAGTAGCAGCAGAATTTCTATCTTTTTGTATAGAAATCTATATAATTTTATCAAAAGCAGGTAGCTATTTATTGAGAGTAGGGTGTTAAATTCTCCTGTTACTGCCTTCCAAAGACATCCCCCAGTTTCTAACTAGTTACTTTCACCCACTTAGGAAAAAACATATTCACGCCATCTTAAACTTGATCACAATCACCATAGCCTCATTGATGGCATGTATAAATATCCGTGCTTCTATTATCTAGCTTAAAAACCGTTCTCTCATATAAATACAAACATCGCAAAAATCAAACAGGAGCAAAAAGTTCCAAGTATACAGTTATTTCCTTCAATATTTTTGTGTATGGCAACTTCAATAATTTCTAGATTTACATTAGGAAAAAAAAAAGAGTTTCATTAAAATTATTTAAACAATATGAACACTATGCCATGGAGTTTCACTGATGACATTAAAAGTCCCATAACTCTGGTAAATATGTCACAAAGTGGGCCATAATCAGCCTTTACAGATCTGCTTGATATAAAGCAACATTGAACATAACAAAGTTGAGCCAAGAAACTATTGTTATTTGACTGAAACTAAAATACAGTGAAACCTGTCTTGAGAGACCAATTTCATAAAAGATCACCAGTCTTGAGACCAATGTCCTAAAAGATCACCTGTCTTGAGAGACCAATGTCGTAAAAGATCACCTGTCTTGGGAGACCATTCTCAAAACCACTTCCATCGATAATACTTTAAATAAATTCTCTTTTGAGAGACCACCTGTCTTGTAAGACCACATTTCAATGGCAGAAGGGATGGTTTTTCACGACAGGTTCCTCTGTATCGCAAACAGACAGAGCAAAATCCAAAAGCACAAAAATCTTACAGATATGAATAAATCAAACAAGTTTGTTCATTTTTGGCTTATATAAAAGTTTCTGTGAACTAAAATTAACTATGTTGGATCTCTTAGCAAGAGTATATACACTGCTCAATGTTGGATCTCTTAGCAAGAGTACGCACTGCTCAATGTTGGATCTCTTAGCAAGAGTAAGCACTGCTCAATGTTGGATCTCTTAGCAAGAGTAAGCACTGCTCAATGTTGGATCTCTTAGCAAGAGTAAGCACTGCTCAGTGTTGGATCTCTTAGCAAGAGTGCGCACTGCTCAATGTTGGATCTCTCAGCAAGAGTACGCACTGCTCAATGTTGTATCTCTTATCAAGAGTACACACTGCTCAATCTCACCTTTCAAAAATATCCTGAAAAATATCCTTAAATCTTCCGTCGTATCTTTTGAGAATTGTGTTCTTGGTGCTCATGTAAAGGGGCCACTTCTTCATAATGGCATACTGGAAACAAGTGTGGGCAAAGGCACTGATACTCTGTAATAAAAAAAGATATCAATTCTAGTGTGGGCACCGAGTACACTGGCACATAAAACAACAAAGGGCAGTAACTCCTGATAGTACCGTAGATATTATAACCATAGATTTTCATCTTGTATTATTCTTCACTTGGTTGCTCGGTATGCCAAGTTTGTCTACTGTACTAATTAACCTGATTAGAATATAAAATAAAAAATCATATCTGAATATATGATATTCATAGAAATAGATCTATGCAGTCAGGTATCTTCATAAGAGCCTTACAAACAGTACTTTGTACCACATTTCAACAAAATAGCTTGACAAGTAAGTAACTAATTGAATTTTTGTTTTTTTTGGAATGCCATGTTTGGGTAAAAAATTGATGTTTTAACTCCGACACAGGTCATTGTTGAACTCGTCAAATGGTAAACTGGTATTGAATCTATGGACGAAATTTCGTCAAAGACAGTGAGTGAGTTAGTGTTTACATCGATATGGCAACAGACAGATGGACAGCCCACAGGATGGACAAGCTAAAGGACAGACATATGGAGGATATAACATAGCGCTTCGTATCTTTTGACGAGCGTATAAAAATCATATCATTCTCCTCTGACTTACCTCATCTGTATTGTACATTGCCATTGTACAACCACCACCATCTTTGAAATTGAATACTTCAGTTCGTTGTTCCTGTCCACCCTCTGGTGTGTAAACTATTTCAACCTTTCCTCTGCCAGGTATCACCATATCTGTGGCTTTGTACTGAAATATAATGGAACATATTTTATAGATATATGTATATATATTATAATACAGTAAAACCGGCTATAGTGGCCACCTCTATATAAGGATTACCTGTTTATAAAGGCCAGATTTTTCAAGTCCCTTGACTGCATACTTCAACTAAATTGAACCTGTGTATAAGGGTCACCTGCACAAAAAGGTAAATATTATCTGGTCCCTTGGGTGGCCCCTATATACAGGTTTCAGTATACTTCATTTTAGATAATTTTATTTTCGAGAGCGAGAGCTCTAGCAAAACTGCATATAAATAAAATTCTTGTGAATAAAACAGATTTAAAAACAAATTTACAGCAAACAGACAAAATCCATTTTGGCAGTTTGTATGCCAGTAATCTCCCTAAGACATTAACAGGTCCTAATAATTTTGTAGCAAAAGTTTAATAGCCATTGAACATTTGAATGGAAACGTGTATACATATAAATTTAACAATCTGATACTGAAATGTGGTCTTACAAGATAGTTGGTTTCCAAAAATAGGTTATAAGTAAAGGATTACTTAACTGAGAAGTTTTCAGATTTTGGTCTCCAAAGATAGAGTGTCTTCTATGTGAGTGTTCTCACAATATATGCATTTTTCTGGAATTTTGAATAGTGTTTTACACCACACTTAACAATTTTTCAGTTTCATGGTGGAATGACCACCGACCGTCTGCAAGTAAAATGGCAAACTTTCTCACAAAAATCAACTTGGGGTTCAGCAGGGCTCAATCTGCGCTGACCAGTACAAGGTGTTATCTCCAAGTAAAATCTAAATGAAACAGATAAAGTGACACACCCAGACCAACGCTATAGCCCAGAAGGGAACTAACAAAGATGGTGTATGCATTATCTTAAATGTTACCTGATCACCATGGGCATGACGACCAATTGTAATAGGTTTCTTCCATCCTGGCACTAAACGTGGAATTTTCTCACATATGATTGGTTCACGAAATACTGTGCCACCAAGAATATTTCTGATTGTTCCATTAGGACTCAACCACATTTTTTTCAGTTTGAATTCTGCAAAGTAAATATAAAGATATATCAAATAGGTGAATGACATGTAAAATTTTACTTCACTTTTTTTCATCTGTTTCATTCACCAGGCCTTTTTCTGTCAATGAGTTCAACATCATATTGGGAATTTTTTCATTAAATTAGGAAAAAATACATGCAATTTGCATTGGGAATGGGGCCCAATTTCGACCTCTTGGATACTAAAGAAAAAGCACTGTCCACTGAAAAGGGTTTCCTTCCATGGTTTGTAACTTTCACATTTTTCTCTCACCTGAAATGGTCATGGGTTTTTTAATTTTGGGATTGGGAGTAACGTTAAAATAAATAGGCTATACAAATATATTACACGTATATGTGTAATTATATGATTTTATCAATAACTTATTCACTGTTGCTTAAATTTACGAATTTATAAATAACACGAATATACCGAATATATACACAACAAATAATTTATTTTTAGATTTCATCAGCAAGACAGTTTCTGTTGCTATGGTGACCAACTCTAAAGACAAGATAGATAATCTGACTATAGGTTTTATTTTTAGACTTCATCACTGAGACAGTTTGTTTCTATGGTGACCAACTCTAGAGACAAGATAGATAATCTGCCTATAGCTTTTATTTAGATTTTTCATCAGTAAGACAGTTTCTGTTGCTATGGTGACCAACTCTAGAGACAAGATAGATAATCGGACTATAGGTTTTATTTTTAGATTTCATCAGTACAACCAACGTCCTGCTTACCTTCTACTCTATCCTCATCAGGTGTGATAGTGGCACACTTTACTGCCACATTGTATTTCTTGGTGGCCAAGGCGGAGTCAATCGTGACCTGGTCATTTGTCTGGTCCCTGTATGGCAATCCAAGGTCAAAGTACTTCAAATCAACGTCCAAGTATGGCAAAATGAGCTGAAATTAAATGTACAAAGATGTAAAGTCCACAGTTGATTTCATGTGTATTAAAGAAAGGCAACAAACAAACTAAGGAGTTGTAATGAAGGACAATACAAAAGTAAATTCAATAGTTTCAGACCTTGTTTCTATAATTTCTACAGGATCTAATATTTGGTCCAATTCCCAATGCAAAATATATGTATGTGTTTTTTCTCTCTAAATTTGATGAAAAAAAAGTCCGAATTTGGTGTACAGACCACCAACATTATGAAAATTGAAATAATGAATATCTGAAAAAGAGATTCCATTATATTTAGCCAATCAAATTACAGGGAAAGTGTGATGTATTGGTCTAAAGAGTGATGTTTTTGAAAACATATCACCCTTTGTCAACGTGGTAACATTATAGTTATGTGATACATAACAGGCCTTTTTCTGTCAATTTTGGTAAAATGCCATTGGCGACACAATATTGAATTCAAACATGAATTTATGTCAAATTGGGAAAAATTGTTGGCACACTTGAAAATCTAAACGTAATGGAATTTTTTTTTAAAATGCATTTCCCATTACATTAATTTATTTTTTATTACAGACATGACCTCAACACCTAATTGGGATTTTTTTTCTTCAAATTGGAAAAAAAAAAACAAAACATGCATTTTGCATTGGGAAAGGGGACTGAATTTCAGCCACATGGAAACTATAGCAAAAGGCATATATATATACATGTGTGTGTGTGTGTATATGTATATATATATATATATATATATATATATATATATATATATATATATATATATATATATATATATATATATATATAAATGTCTCCTAGATGACTACAGCGGAAACCAGTCTTGCAAGACCACCGTCATGAAAGACCACCTGACTTTTGAGATCACATTTTTAAAACCAATTACAGTAAAACCTGCTATAGCGGCCACCTCTATATAAGGACCACCTGTTTATAAGGGCCAGTTTTTTTTAAGTCCCATGAGTGCATACTTCAACTAAATTGAACCTGTGTATAAGGGTCATCTGCACATAAAGGTCAATATTTACAGGTCCCTTGGGTGGCCCCTATATACAGGTTTCACTGTAGTTAATTTTCAAAACTAGAAACCTCATTCGAGATAGCTCCTGTCTTGAGTCGCAGAAACTGAAAGAGTGGTCTCTCAAGGCAGGTTCCATTGTATCTTTTTATACAGGACAGGAGTGGCCCCTATGTGTAACATAGGCCACTGTTCTGATCTTCAATGACAGTTGATAATGGTTGATAACACAAATTTTGTTTACTATGTACAACCCAGATTACTTATAAGTCCTTTACCTGTTCAAATAAATACATGTATAGTATACACAACTATGTGAATGTTAGATAACCTAGAAAAGATGATAAACTCATTGTCTGATTGGCTAAGGTGACCCACATAACATGTTTACATGTGTTATATATCATGTTATTAAAAGTATCCACATACTGTATAGTTGATTAATTTCAGGGGGAGAAAATTTCACGTTTTTCTGAATGGAATTTATTCATGGGTATTAAATTTCGTGCATGATTGGTTAAGCATTGTCTTTCTGATACTTCATAAAAGTAAAGTGTTTTACTCACGGGTATTTAGTTTCGCGGAATTTTCACTGATTGCAAATAAAGCGAAATTAAATCCCACATGAATAAAAGCAACTATACAGTATTAGTACAATGTACTACAGTCTAAGCAAGGTCAAAGGCTTTCTTTAGCATTAGAGATAGTGAAAAGGAAAGAGAGAGGGAAATGGTGAGGGAGAGGGGAGAATGGTGATGGAGATGAAAAAACGATGAGAAGATAGTATGATGAGAGGGAAAAGGGAGAATGGTGAGATGCAGGGGAGAATCAAGAGGAGGAGAGGAGATAATGATAAGGAGGAGAGGGGAGAATGGTGAGGAGGAGAGATATGGAGAGGTAGAAAGAGAGATAATTGAAGAGAAGTAAGAAGTAGGAGAGAGAGGAACTGATATACTAAGTGTTCTACACTATTGTTGCCATCACAATTTGGCAAGGCAGATTATTGCATGGATGACACTAAATCTACTCTCTTTTCCTTCAAGCCAGACTTCACAGGAAATGAGTGATTCCCCCACCTGATAGCCATGGGCATGATGACAGCCACTGACAAGTAGGATTATACCCATTTCGAGAAAGGGGTCTTACACTAAAGGTATACTGCTGAGAGTCTAGATATTTTACTAAATGACCTCATCAAGAAACACCCCAAGGTTATATGTTTCAAACTATATTACTAAGTCAGAAAGCCTACATACATGTACAGGTAGAAAGAGATACGGCGTTTACACCAAATGACCTTATAATCAAGACACACCCCCAACTTGGCAAGGTTGTACCGGTATATCTTAAGACTATATTACTAACTCAGAGAGCCAACATGTACAGGTAGAAAGAGATAAGGTATCTTCACCAGATAATATTATCAGGAAACACCCCTATGGCTATATGTCTAATACTATACTAGTCTACTATCATTTAAAGTCAGAGAGCCTACATGTACAGTTGTACTTAGAAGGACATCTAAAACAGATGTCCTCATCATATTATATTCTTTTTACAACCAGCAATAAATGCTAAATATAGTAACTACATGTACACTTCTCAATTTTGTTTACTTTGTCTTTATCTAAGCTATCTTGAATATTCAGTCGATAATACATTTTATCACTTAAATCTAAATATAGATATTAACCTGTCACCATAAAAATGACTCAACCGGATGTCAAGGGTATTTCCATATAAATATGTAGTATAGTGTGTACATACATGTAGTATTACATACTAATGTTGAGTGACGTTATCAGGAAATGTACTGTTTATTGTTTGTTTTTATTGTTGTTTAACGTCCCACTCAAGAATCTTTCACTCATATGAACACGTCACCAAATGCCGGTGAAGGGTTTCAAATTTCGGCATATGCTCAGTACTTATGGCAATTGAGCAGTCAGGGTTTTTTAACGTGCCGACACCTACTGTGACACGGGACCTCAATTTTTACTGTCTCATCTGAAGGACAGGAAACAACCTGCTGCCAGCTGGATTTGAACTCACGATCAAGAGTCGAGCGCGCTACCGACGGAGCAAGGCAAGCTCAGGAAATGTAGTGTCAAAGTTACTAATACAAGGCTATGAAATACATGTGTACTGTATAGTTTGTGTATAATTTTACGGGTTGTTACGGGTTTTCACATTTTGTCTTCCTGACATGATCATGTTTGTTTTTTAATTCACAGATCGTTAGTAAATCAAAATAGAATGAGGCCCTACACATATGTATAATCATATCAATATCTTATTCACTGATTCTTAAATTCACAGATGAATCAACATCATGAATATAGCGAATATGAAAACCGCGATTTATTTTTCCCTGTACAGCATCATAACACTAACAGAGGACACTACAATGTCAAATAATATGTATATACTTCTATTACTTGACTTCTAAATTATCAAAATTACAATTTTTGCATTGAAAATGAGACCTCATTTTGGTCCCCTACAATAAGGTACAAAATAAGTATATATAGAACTTACCGACTAGGGACTGAAAATGTTATTACTAGACACAGACCTTCATGTACATATCAAATCTGATGACATTAGAATGTCAAAGTCTCTAGGAATAGGGACTGAAGATATTACAAGGCCATGACCTACAGACCACATCATAGGACATTACAATGTCAAAGTCTATAGCAATAGAGACTGGAAGTTATTACAAGGCCATGACCTACAAACCACATCAGATGACACCAGAATGTCAAAGTCTATAGCAATAGGGACTGAAGTTATTACAAGGCCATGACTTACAAACCACATCATAGGACATTACAATGTCAAAGTCTATAGTAATAGGGACTAAAGTTATTACAAGGCCATGACTTACAAACCACATCATAGGACATTACAATGTCAAAGTCTATAGTAATAGGGACTAAAGTTATTACAAGGCCATGACCTACAAACCACATCATAGGACATTACAATGTCAAAGTCTATAGTAATAGGGACTGAAGTTATTACAAGGCCATGACCTACAAACCACAACATAGGACATTACAATGTCAAGGTCTATAGCAATAGGGACTGAAGTTATTACAAGGCCATGACCTACAAACCACATCATAGGACATTACAATGTCAAGGTCTATAGCAATAGGGACTGAATTTATTACAAGGCCATGACCTACAAACCACATCATAGGACATTACAATGTCAAGGTCTATAGCAATAGGGACTGAAGTTATTACAAGGCCATGACCTACAAACCACATCATAGGACATTACAATGTCAAGGTCTATAGCAATAGGGACTGAAGTTATTACAAGGCCATGACCTATAAACCACATCATAGGACATTACAATGTCAAGGTCTATAGCAATAGGGACTGAAGTTATTACAAGGCCATGACCTATAAACCACATCATAGGACATTACAATGTCAAGGTCTATAGCAATAGGGACTGAAGTTATTACAAGGCCATGACCTACAAACCACATCATAGGACATTACAATGTCATGGTCTATAGCAATAGGGACTGAAGTTATTACAAGGCCATGACCTACAAACCACATCATAGGACATTACAATGTCAAGGTCTATAGCAATAGGGACTGAAGTTATTACAAGGCCATGACCTACAAACCACATCATAGGACATTACAATGTCAAAGTCTATAGGACCAGGGTCAAGTACATACCATGTCGGGTTTTCTCGTACGCATAATTTCTGTCTTCCTGATGCATAAAATCTTTTCAGGACTCAAAACATTTATATTAGTGAGTCCCTAAGGATGCACAAAAACTTTGTAATTTTTTTTTTTCAGCCTGAGACTGAAAATGTGTGCCTTTGTTTTCATGTACAGTAGAACTTCGATAAGTCGAAGTTCAAGGGACCATGTAAAAAAGTTTAAAACATTGTGACTTCGACTAATGGATGGTAACTGAAAACAACATGTTTTTAGTTTCACAGGTTCTAAAAGGTATATATGACTGCTTCAAAACCATTTTAGACATAAACGCTCATTATAATTAATAATCAGTTCTAAATTTAACTTACTTTTCGTGAAATTAAAACATTGAGTGTTTATAAGAAGGAAAAGAATTATCATGGGTTGATTTCGTACATATGTAAATTTTGACTTCGAATTATATGTAGGAATTTTCATTGTTTTTACAGAAAGGGGCCCAAAAAATTATTCGAAACATCAAGAAATTTGACTCATTTCAAATCATAAAATGTTTACCAGTAGCGTTAAATAACAAAATAAACTGGGACTTTGTGAACAATTCGAAACATGAGAAATTCGACTCATTGAAGTTCGACTCATCGAAGTTCTACTGTATTTTCTTGAATTTCACTGATTTGGGGACTCACGAATTTTGTTCTTGTGGGTCCCTGGGATTCACCAAAATAACTTCCTAGAAAAAACCCTGCATACCATATATCAGATGACATTCAAAGTCTAAAGGACTAGGGACAAGTTATGACAAGGCCATGACCTACATACCACATCAGATGACATTACAATGTCAAATTCTATAGGACTAGGAAAAAGTTATCACAAGGCCATGACCTACATACCACATCAGATGACATTACAATGTCAAATTCTATAGGACTAGGGAAAAGTTATCACAAGGCCATGACCTACATACCACATCAGATGACATTACAATGTCAAGTTTATATACACTAGTAGTGCAACAAAATACCGAACTACGATATATCGCGGTATTTTACCTTTAGTACGATACATGGTACATCGATCTCATGCCACGATATTTTCCGGATTTATCCGTTAACGGATTTAGACTGTATTAGTGTATAGTCTATTTCCAGTTTACCGGTAAACAGTGAAAAGCAGTTCACCCACAAGGAAAACTGACGAACTTGTGCCCCCACGGCACCTTCGTCATACAAGTCGCCAATATGGGCTCACTTGGGATTCAAAAAGCTACAAATGTCAGGGGGCTCATCATAAGTTTGAAAAACTTGCACCACTTGTCGTCTTTGTAACACGGACATACCTTACAAAACTGATAAAACCATGACCATATCGTTTGACATGAAACGATATCATCTAAACATAAATTATGAATCAAAGCCTAAAATTAAAATAAATCGTAGATTCGCAGGGGCAACATAGTTTGCAACAATCAATGAACACAAAGTTGTCAATCAATTCGCCGAGGGCCAAGGCTATTTCAAAAGCAATAGCTCAGTTACTTGTGACTTATTTATGACCTTTCAGTACTTTCAGATTCAGTGATGGTTTCAGAAAATTGATTAACATTTTAGAGCCAAAATATGATGTTCCTTCTTGAATATATTTCTCCACAAATGTAGTCACTAATTTATTTAACAGGATATATCTCATTTAGTTGACATTAAAAGTAAACAAAACAGAATAAACATGATAGGTGAAACAAAAACTTTATTTTTAAAAGTAAGTGCACAGAAATGCAATGTTGTCATTATTGAATTTTCAACTTAGTTGTTTTATTCCTGTGTATCGTAAATGTATCGTATCATGAGGTACGAATCACAATACATATCGTATCGTCATTACAGTGTATCCTTGCAGCCCTAATATACACAGGGGTTTACTATCTTATTTTGAAGTGGGATTCAGGGTCTGTGAATTTGGGAATCGTTTTAAAATAATGAAATTATATATAGCTGACAATAATTAATTTTTTTTTTAGTTCGGGTTTGAAGGGAGGGTGTGTATGTGCTGACATACATAATGAAGTGCATAAGTCATTGTAAACTTTTGAATTGTCAAAGTTATATATATATCAGATGTCAGCTGTGTAGTTGTATACAAATCTATCAACATTGGCTGATATCAGTGGTATTTTTTACCTGTTTGTATTTATCAGCATCGTATTTGTTCATATAGCGCTTTATCTTAACACGGATATTGATATTCCTATCTGGGATGCATTACACAATTGATAAAATGTGCACACCTGTGGCATTTTTATTTGATACCTGAGAATACCTGCTGACAATGCACGCTAATCTTGTATATGAATTTCAAGGTCAAAAACAGGTTATGTTGCTGTACAGAGTTAAGGAGATATTTAAGCCCCCCCCCCCAGGTCACGGAAGGATCTTAGATATCAGTAAAAATTTAAACTCTGTATTAACTCATTCACCCCTAGAGACACATTTGGACTGGTCTAAGTCATTGATTTACTGCAGAGTCCATTGTTTTAAGGGGTTATTGAGTGAATTACTTTTATATTTCCTCTGGGTTATTGACAACGTACTCTAGGTCTAGACATTTTACAAACTTCTCAAGTCTTGTGGTATTTCTCATCGATATATTTGTGTCCCTAGCTTGCTTTCTTAATTTTGTAATTTCAATTGACTAAGATACATGTACATGTACATATTTGCCAAAGTTTGGAAATACAGATTTTTTTGTATAAAATGAGACATATTTAACAAGTAAAAGAAAAGTTTTGCAATGAATTGTACAGGTATACAAACTGTATAGTGTATTTTGTTTGCAGGGAATTTAATTTTGCTATATATTCACGAAAAAAAAATACCACAAAATTAAATACCTGTGAAATTAATACCTAAAACTTAACTTATAAAGTGTCAGAAACTCAAATACATATATCAAAATTATAAACGTAATTACCAATGAAAATTCATTCATATATCAGGCCTTTTTCTAGTTTCGACAGGGCCGAATTTCGGCCCCATTCCCAATGCAAAATACATTATTTTTTCCCCAGTTTGATGAAAAAACTTCCCAATTTGGTGTTGAGGCCAGGAAAATTGATTAATGTAAAAGATGAGTTAATTACAAAAAAAAGAGATTTAGTAACATTTGGACTCCTATGGGTGCAAACAGTTTTTCTCAATTTGACACAAATTCACGTTAAAATTCCTGTCGACCACAAAGTTTCAAGGACATATTTCAATTCCCAGAAATGCTTTAGCCATTTTCAGGAGTCTGCATAAAGACAGCAAAACACCATCACACTTTGAAAATCATATAAAATCAGGGGAAATTAAGATTAATTTTACTTGGGAGACAATCTTTGAACAGCCGTAAATTGCATCAAAAAAGAAAAATCAATGACCTGTTCTAGCAAATCTGATCTTTAAACAAAAATTATAATTTTGTGGATTCAGTACAAAATTTTCAGTGACAATATTCTGATACACTGCTATAGTGCTCAATTTTTAAGATACTAGCACAGAACTGTGTAATTTTTAAACCAGTGAAAACTTCTAAATTATGAGAAAATGTGAAAATTTCCAGATTTTTACATGAATGCCTCAAATGATGAAAAAGTTCCAACAGGGATTTCTCCTTCCTTTCACACATGATTACAGTTAACAACCCTTGTGGCCCCAAGTTAATCCTCGGTAACACTGGCTCTCTATTTCTGTACATGTTGCTCAATGTCTCAATGTAACAGATGGCTGTGTTGATTATACACAAAACTATATGGTACTACTGCTACATACATGAATGTCAAAAATCAAGTTTTTCCTAACATATTTCAGGCAGGCAGAAAAAAATCGTGTGAATGATAAAAAAGAACTTGATTTATCAGGATCAAAATGTTTTTTTCTTCAATTAATGCATTTGTGGCATAGCATGGAAGATTAAAGTATCCTACTTCAATGTACTTATATGCTATTTTTATACATTACCTGGTTATAGACAAATAAATATTTTTACTTATTTCAATATCTTATCACACGTTCTGCTTCAAGTATTTTGTAACTTAGGAAATCCATCAATTTTATCTCAGAAGAATCAGTCAAAATTCTTAGCCTGGGTTTGATACAACTTATGTATACTGTGTATACTAGGGGTGAGACGGTTCAGGATTTTTTCTGTTCAGTTCTCGGTTTGGTTCATCCAACTCTTGGACTTCAAGTGCAACCACAGAAGTATAAACACAATTTACGATCTAGAACGCTTGTCGGTCAAACGGCACATATTTCTAACCCAAATATGAGACCCTGTGGTGCAACACAGCAGTATGTGGGTTCTAGTTCATATCTCTAGCCTACCTTACACTATATTATGAAATTATATATCTTTAAGATAAAATCTGTGCATGGCACAGTGGCATTTCTAACAAGCTATTGATCAATGATACAGCAATACATTGTAATTTGCTTATATGGAACACTTGCATTCAAAATATTCTCTCCATTTACATTGTAAGAGAAATATGCTGTATTGCTATGTTTAATTCAACAAATTTTACTCTTGTCGTCTTGACATCTTATTTAAACCTTACATCTTTGGAATTATATTTTGGAAAAAAATATATTTATGAGAGGTTACAGAATACCACAGGCTGAAGTTCACAGATCAACTTCAAAACCTGGCTATTCTGCAGTACAGTAGCATAACTCTGTAGATGTGTAGACACTAGACAGAGTAAAGGCTACATTTTGTATTTTTGACTGATGCAGATGTGCCATGTTAACATGATAGTGAAAACTTACTGTCTCCTTGATTTTTTCCCAAATGATGCGAGTCATCTCATCTCCGTCCATCTCCACAACAGGGTTTTGCACTTTGATTCTTTTGTCTGTGCCATCTGTAAACAAAGGTCACCTCTGTGTAACTCATTCACCCCTAAAGACACATTTGGATTGGTCTAAGTCTAAGGGAGAATGAGTTAATGGTGTTTAATACCATACTCAACATTTTTTGTAAAAAGTTCTAAGAATAGTTTTTACATTAAATCAAGTATATATGTACATGTATATACCAGTTTTTAATCTTTTTTGTTGTTGTTGTTTTTTGCCAGAACTGATCAAACCCAACATAATTTACCATGTTAACATTACTAGTCAAATATGTGACAATTACTGGCAAACTAGCTAGCAAAAATAGTTTAGCAGCAGTTATTGCCACAAATTTTTCTTGTTGTCACGTTGGGTTTGTAATCATATTTTTGGCACAACTGAAAATGGTAAACTGAATTAGTAAATACTGAATAACATTAATTGCCTTAATGCAAAAACTATTCTAATGACTTTACATGTGTAGATTATTTGGTAAGACTTCTTTTTGCACCTTCCACTCAAATATTTTCCAGAACTAAAAACAAACACTTTAAACAGCAAATAATTAATTTCTAGAAATATTTCATTGATGTCATTCAAGAAATTTTTAAACAAATTAATACTTTTGAATGTTCTCCACATTTTTATAATGTTTTGGGTAATACATATATTTGAGTGAGGGGTGCACAAGTTTTTCCAAATATTTCATTAAAAGTGTATTTCTTATAGATTGGCGCGTTATTTCAGTAGTTTTTGGGAGTCATTCCAGTGATTACATCCGTCATTCCAGTAAATAGGTGACAATCTGGTAATTCTATGGACCTGTTTAAACTTCAAATTATTAGGTCACAAAATCCTCAACAGTAGTACACAATGACAGCAATCGCATGACATGAAAAATCTCTAAATGACTACTGGTCAAGTATAATAATCCTGACTTATCAGATTAATGACCTGTGACTTTAGTCGGTCAACAGAAATAATATCTGACCGTTCATTTTGGTAGTTTATTTTTATAGAAGTAAGCATACAATGTAGGCTACTGGTCAGTACTCGATCTCGCCTAATTTTATCCTTTTTTTTAAAAAAAAAGGAAGATTCCGTGAAAAAAAGATAAACCTTGTTAAGTTACGATAGCAATAAGTTGTATTTCATGTAAAATATATCAATTCCTTAAAATAAATTTTATTTTAACGTATAACATTTTCAAATCGCTGTCATAATTTACAAATACATGCGATTTTAAACTGTACAATACTTTTTTCTTCCAAATCCATTGAATGACCTCTCCAAAGTCAGTGCACAGATTCCATTGCTACATTATTTAATTCGTGTGGGAGACATATAATAAAATCGGTTTTTACTCACAATTTCTCTGCTGGGTAGCATTTACAGTTGCAGGTGCAACAAAATTCTGCAGTTTGCTGCCTGCTCTGTATAGAAGACGACCCACGGAGCTTACTGGACTTGCCATTTTCTCGCACTTGTTCGGAGAGACCGGCACCGGAAATTGGTTGAGTAACCATCATTTTTTGGTAAGGGCGAGCAGCCTCAAAGGAATAAGACAAACTGTTTTAATCCGCTATTTTATACGATGCAATAACGAGACAAATAACCAAAAATAGAAATATTAAATGAAAACGTAAGATATTAGACGGTTTGTAGGGCTTAATAGGCAGGTATATAAGTGAGCTTTTGTCCTACTTTATCGAATAAAAATAACAATGAACCCGTCTAGAAAGTCCCGTGACTACACTTGGAGATCTGATTGGCCGCAGCACGTTCTCTCAACGGCGGTAGACATTGTTGCCGTGGAACACCGGGTTTAGACTACAGGAGTGTGTTTTATTTATGCTCAGATGTGGCTGTAGAAACCTTTGTAAGTGCGATCGATGTGTGCGAAAGTGTCAAAATATATTTTTCTTTGATATGCGTTAATATTTTGCTAATTCATGTTGTAAATTTTACGTATGCACTAAATCTGTCGGTGATTTATCATGTCATATTTCTGTTCGTCCACCTCAGCTTGACCTTTCAAGGTGGTTGTTCTTAATTAATTAGAGTTTTGCTTTTTAATTATTGTCGCTTGGTTCGAAGTGAATATAGATTTTGTTTTAATTAAAGACTGCAAAATGGTAGATTATTTATCTTGCATGACACGTTGTAATTTTTTAACTTAAAACCCACATTTTACACCTTTTGTCCTCCAAATAAAGTGGTCAACTCGTTGAGCATACTTTTGGTCTAAACAAGTATAATTGGCAAAGTATGGCACTGTAAGTCTCGATTTATCAAAAGACTTTTTGCATTGCAGTGTATAAGCTGCTATATTTATATCCCCCCAAAATACTGTACATTAAATCTAGAACAACTATATATAAATGTGTAGGCCCTAGAGGATAAAACAAATATGTAATGATTTATAAAAGAATTTTAGATTTAAAAATTAAATGTATTTTATTATACTGGTCAGAAACCAGTGACCAGCTAGGACAGGTTGCCGGCTATTGCATTATTTTGGCTATATAGAACACAGATTTTATGAAACTTTTATATTAATCATGAGATATGGACATTTTTCTCAAAAAGAAGAAAAAAATATTGTCGTAGTACATAATAAAGACAAAATCGCTCCATAGCCAGCGAAAAAAAGAGATATAGAATCTATAGATCAACTAAATGTCTTTAAATAAAATGTTATTAATGGAGTGATTGGCCTCAAGTACTTGATTCTAACCTTAATGGTTCACATCACTATCATAGGAGGCTGAAATAAGGCCCAATTCCCAATAGTAAAGAAAAATGATTTTTTTCCCAAATCATCCCAGTCAGAATTTCCCAATTGGAGTGAAATAACTATGAATTTCAAAAGATATATATATATATATATTCAAACCTTGTGTATTTTTAGATTTTCCAATTTCAATTAAATATTCAGTTGCCATAATTCCTAATTCAAAAGGTCCTGGCCCAATTCAATTTCTCAAAAGAGTTTGGAAAATCCCTGATCACAAATTAACTAAATAAATTTTCTTTTATACAGTCAAACCTCGTTATCTCGAAGTCGTCAGGACCAAGCAAAAATGGGTCCTCGAGTTAAAAGTTCTGTCACTAAATATAATGCTGATTCCTCTCATGAACATTTCAGTAATTGCGAGAATACTTGTAGACCTAAATGTATATCGTTTGTCTCTTATCTTATCGTCAGTATATGTGCAAACTGACAGCCAAAAAGCAAAATAAAAATGCAAAAGCAAAGTAAATAAAACTGAATTAATTATATTTGAGTATTTGTTTTTTAATTCGCAAATGTATTGGCAAATAAACATCACTCACATTTTAGTAGGAACATCCCATGCTGCTTTCTAGATCACTGAAGTGAAACTCATTATACATTTAAGAAAGGAAAGTTTAAAAGCGAATTATTAAAAGTAACAGTAACCATATAAATTTAAGATTTTTATTTCTTGTATGTACTAAAAAAAGATACATGGAACATATTTGTTCAGCACTAGTCATTAAATCACTGATTAAATGACGATGTACAAAAAAATAACTTTGAGATAACTGGTCAATTTCATATTGAAACTAAACATCGGGACCATGTTTTAACATCGACATTAGTGGTTTTTCGACTTTTCCGATCTCGAGTTATCAGGTCTTTTTATAGTAAGATTTAGAAGGAAAACTGCTGGGATCGGCGTTTGATCTTGAGATAACCGGATAAATCGAGATTACCGATCTCGACATAACGAGGTTTGACTTTATTTTACTTATCTTAAATATGATTGTTTACTGTATAATTGTTTAATTTCATTGGGAGAAAATTTCCTCTTTTTTTCAAAATAAACTTATTCCAATGTTTATATGTTTTTAAATGTTATTACCACAAGTTTGTCCAAGTTTTTAAATCTTAACAAATACGATATTGGAACTCTTAGTAAGAATCAGAGGTGTGATAAAAAAATAACGTGCACATTGAATAAATAATAAATCCAGTTTTGTACTAAATTTTGTTTTTGATTGTTTAATATGGCAATGATTATAGTCATTCATCCAAAATATTAAAAACAATTTGAGGTAATCCCGAGTAATCATGATTACATTTAAAATTTGGTGTAATCATGAGGTTACAATTACTTTCTATAACCAATGTAGTTGTAATTTAATCAATTACATTTAAAAGTAGTCGACCCCATGCCTGATTCTAAATCTAACACAGTAACAGAAGTGATCGACAGTAATTATAGCTACAAATGTATATTATATTGGATATAGACTTACTTAATAAAATCAGTATATAGCCAAAAGTGAGCTGCATATAATGTATCAAGATGGCTCGTGTCATACATCATGTTCAGAGCTAATGATACTTAAATGAACTTAATTTTATGAATAAATTAAATTTCTTATTGGCTTCTGTTAATAACGTCTCAGGTTGTCACAACAATTATTTTATTTGAAATTTGATTGCAAAATATCACACTCAAAATCTTTATACAAAGACACAGACAGTGCTACTATCGTCAACCATTCTGATGACTCACTTTTGACTAAGTACTGTTGACGTGTTGTTACCATATTTCATTAACTCATCGATTCCTAAAGACACATTTTGACTGGTCTAAGTAATTAATTTACAGTTGATTGTTTTACAGATGTTGATGAGTTAAAACAGGGTCCAAAGTTAACAAACTTACTCAATTAGTCAATACATGTACTCAAGCTCAACTTTTATCTTATTATTTTAGATAATAGTTTATAAAAATTTGGGTTTGAATGATTAGGAAACATTATTTTTCGTCATTCATGTATAAATTTTTGCGTCACACTTGTGATGTTTCTGTAAAAGGTGAATAAATATGTTGAGTATGATACTCAAGATTGGAGTACATACTCAAACAATATTTTAATATTTCTGAAGTTTTCTTCAAATTAGCAATAATTTTGATCATCATTTACAACTGTATGCCGTCGGTATACAAATATTTTTAGTTATAGAGTAGATTTTGCATGTTTTTACCATGAAATCATGAAAAGATAGTTGAGCTTGAGTACCGAGTCAATTTGGTGACTTCATGCCCTGATGTATATGTGCTTTTATAGTTTTCTTCTGTTTAATTGACATCATCACCTATTGAGTATTCACTTATACATGATTTCCTACATGATAATATTATAAGTCTGATGATTTTATTTAAATTTAATTTTAGGTTTCGCCACACTGTGGTAGACAGTCACAATGTTGTTCCAACTGAAGTCAACTGCTTTACTTGTGAACATTGGAAACAATGCCAACAAACTTTCTCTTCGATGTAGTCGGGGTTTAAAGAACCCAGCTCGCTCCTTCTGCCAGAAAGCTGAGCAGGTAAATAAAAGTGGATAAGTATGCATGGAATCCCAGGGGTAAAAAATATTGGTAGCCGCTGCGATTTCCCACGGGCTACTAGGCTTTATTTGTAGCTAGTTCAAACTGTCTGATCTTGTACTGGTAATGATGGTCAGGATGTTCAGGAATGAAAAGTAATTTTATATAAGAGAGAGAGAGAACAAACATAAAATCATGAGAATTTCTTTAATTTCGAAAAGCTAAATATAATATGTATTTATGTGTAACTTGTTATAATAAAATCCCTATAACCTGGCGGGGCGGAGCCTCATGAACCCATTGTTGACCTGTTTCAATTTTAGGTAATAAAGCAGAACATTAAAATTTCACTGACTATCTAGAGTAATCGTTCCTACTTGTCACCATACATAAGAAAGTATCTACTATTCAGTGAGGAATGAAACATTTTTTCTATGCAGCTTGTCATAACTGAAAAGTGAGTAGAATCATCCATATGATAATCAAAAGGTTACTCTGCCGCACCATCTTATGTGAATCAGATAATAATTCAGGGCAAGAAATATTGTACTCATCCTTGACGAGTGAAAATGACTTGGGGACGAGTAGCTAGGGGTGGGTATCGTCCCCAGTAACGAGTAATTTTTCTTCTAGATTTTACTTTTTAGCCTTTAAAAAAGTTTCCATGAACAGACTTTCAAAATCCTTTTAATTAATTATAAATCCCATATCAGATAAATAAAAAAAATCTTAATAAGTCTTAAAGGTTCCATTAAACTTTATGAAGGTGTCTAGGGACAAGTGGTTTTCAAAATCACATGTCCCATAGGACGAGTGATTTTTCAATTTTTTTTTTTTCTGACCCTGTAACTTTTTCATATATTGGAATCTTTCTTAATTATAAGAGACCAGACCATTTGACACTCAGTTGTTTTCTGATGACAAGTGGTTCCTTAAAAGAGTTTTTTTTTAAAAGGATTATTTAAGTGAGTTATACACAAAATGTGGTCTCACAAAACAGGTGGTCTGTCTCGGAAGTGGTCTCGCTGTACCATTGATTGTTTTAATTGGAATTTACAGCCATTACATGACTAGAACTTATGTTCTTTCAAAGTTTACATTTGAAAATATCTATCTTTGTGAATAAAATATAATCATTCCTATTTTGGAGACAAATGCACTAGCAGACCCTACATACTCTGTTTGGTAAAACACTAAAGACTTGGCCATTAGTATTGCTCAACTTAACTTCCAAGTGAATAAAACCGAAATATTTTTTTATCTCAAAGCTGAATAAACAGTTACAATTAACTGGATATGTATCATGCGGTCATAATTTTGTTGTTCACAGGATGCCCCCAAGGGAATACCATATAGCAAGCTAACGATTGGTGTTCCAAAGGAAACATTCCTTAATGAGAAGAGGGTAGCCCTAGCACCAGCCACCGTTCAGACATTGATCAAGAAAGGATTTAACATAAGCATAGAAGAGAATGCTGGAATCGAGGCCAAATTTGTCAACGATGATTATGCAGCTGCAGGTGCAAAAATTGTATCAACGAAAGATGCTTTTGAGTCCGACATTGTACTCAAAGTACGAGCTCCATCACAGAAAGAAATACCCAATTTCCGTGGCAACTCAACACTCATTAGTTTCCTGTATCCTAAACAGAATGAACAGTTAATGAAAGACTTGGCAGCCAGAGATTTGAATATGTTTGCCATGGACATGATTCCCCGTATCAGTCGAGCTCAGGTCTTTGATGCCCTGAGTTCAATGGCCAATATATCGGGTTACAAAGCTGTAATTGAAGCTGCCAACAATTTCGGGAGATTTTTTACAGGTATAAATTTAGGAAATTTATCAGATTTAAATTCAGAATATATTTAAAATCATGTGAGTTGATGGAATAATGTTATCTAGAATTCACAAACCAAGGTTATTAGGTTATTGTCATCCTTTAGTGAAAGAAGGTGGTCTGTGTCAATGTAATTTGGAATTTTATTGATCTTCTTGTGGAAAATTTAAGAATTCTCATTGGTAAACATTTACATGATTTATTACTGACGTCTGAGAAACTTGGTAATATAACAGTATTTTTCACTTTTATATCAAATCAACAACATTTTTATTCTGGTTTGGATTTATTGAATTTAAAAAAAAAAATGTCAGTTTATCCTTTGGATGATAAAATTGGAACTTTTTGTTGAAAATCTTACTGAGGGAGATAAGAAGCCTAATTTGGAATATAGGCCAATTTATGCCTCAAATTGAATGAAAATTGTATTTACGTTTATTGTATTTTGATAAAATGAATAAATATTTAACAAGCTGGATCAAGAGAAATAAACTAAAGCTTTATGTCTCCTATCCCATGAATGTTTGGGCCTTTGTGGCCGTGTGGTTAGAGCATCGCTCTTTGAACCATGAAATCTCTCACTTCTGGTCTGCACTGGAACCTAAGCTGATTTTTTTGTGAGAAAGTTTGCCAGTGAATCTCTCCTCCACCAATAAAAACTGACCACCACCGTATAACTAAAAACTGTTTAGTGTGACATAAAACACTATTCCAAATCAAACTCATGAATGTTTTTATATCGGAATTTGAACAGTAATATTTATTTTTTTTATACAGGTCAAATCACAGCTGCAGGCAAGGTACCACCAGCTAAAATTTTTGTGATTGGAGGTGGTGTCGCTGGACTTTCTTCTATAGGTACTGCTAAGTCTATGGGCGCCATTGTAAGAGCTTATGATGTGAGGCCAGCAGCCAAAGAACAAATCGAGTCTCTGGGTGGTGAATTTTTGCAAGTAGATGTGGAGGTAGGTAATTGATATTAAATTGTCAAAGACATAAGTTGGACTAAAAGTTGTACATGTGATATCTGGAGAAGTAGTAATTGACTTAGTGTGGCCTTAGTTGTAATTGTGATATCTAATTGACTAGTAATTTACTTGTTTTAAAGTTTTTAAAGTTGTATGTACAATATCCGAAAAAAATAGGGATGGGTTAAAGTTCTTCATGTGATATCTAAAGAACTATTAATTGACGTGGTGTGGGCTTATGTACATATGGTAACTAAATGACAAGTGATTGAATTGGGGTGGGGATTAAGATTGTATGTGATATCTACATGACAAATATTTGTAAGGTGAACTGACTCTGTAGATGAAATAGTGTATACACCCATACTGACACAAACTGTGAGTACTGTAATTGACCCATGAAGCACTCAGGGTGCTACAAAATATAGGGAAAAGGCGTAGGCACTTATTTGGACCAATTTATAGTCAAATTGACGTAAAACAGTTAATTCCTTATAAGGCATGATAATAAAGTTGTGATAGCACACCTGTTGACTTTCTTCTGTTGCTGGGGGCTAGAGATAAACTGTTCATTAAGTTTTTCTAGTCAACATTTTCTTGTCAACTGTCTTAGAAAAGATACTCAATTGTATGTAAAATAGGTTTGTAAATCTTAACTATAGGGGGAGTTGGCACTTGTTGGGTTGAATACAGTAATGGAAGAGTAAGTCACAAGAGATAATTATCTTAACTTTTTTACCTTTTTAGGAATCTGGAGCAGGTGAAGGTGGATATGCCAAAGACATCAGTGAGATGTCACAGGAGTTCAGAGATGCACAGAAAGCTCTGTATGCAAAACAGTGCCAAGAGTGTGATGTGGTGATTACAACAGCATTGGTACCAGGTCGAGCAGCACCTAAACTCATCACCAGGGTAAGTATATTCTCCTTGGAGAAAACCACCACCCCCTAAAAAATATATATTGTGTGTATTTTGTTGTGATCTGCACTATACAGTTGTGTCAAGGAATTTTCCTACTTCCAAAATCTGGATCAAGTTCAGAAAATTTGGGAAAATATACAATATTTTAACTAAAACAGAAAAGTAAATTTGAGACATTTGTTTGGAAATATTTTATTGTTTAGTTTGAAATTCCAAATTGAGAATTTTTGCATACTTTTTGAGAGGAAAAAAACGAGCTATTTTTGCATAGGGAATGGGTCCTGTAACCGGACCAAAAAATGGCCAGGGAAAATTCCTGGTTGTCGGAAAAGACTGGTCCAAAAAGACTATTTCTTGTCATACTTTGTCGAATTTGTTACTTTATAATGTTTTGTTCAACTTCTGTTAACTCAAAATTGAGTTTAGTTGAGCTTCAGTACTTAAAAGGGCTCCATTTGTAACTGGAATTTTCCTTCTTACCTTGTGATATGTTCAGGGTCAGAGTTTGATTTAGAAGTCATTGACTCGCATGATGATTAGGATGGCATGAAAAAGTTATATCTGATAATCAGATGATTGTTTTTAGTCATGTTTTATCAATAACAAATTGCCGTAAATGTATTAACAATTTAGCAAATGTAAAATATTGTGACATTTTGATTTATTTACGAACGGAAGCATCTGCTCTGGTGACTGGTATCTTCTATACATGTATGTAAATTACAGAACCAGAAGTATCCATGCCAAAAGTCACATGATAGGAAGACAAAAAAAAAATAGAATAATAATGGATTAATAACAATTCTGTGCTATTCTGTTTTCAATTTGATGAATTACTTTTTTTTTCATTAGATAAAAAATTAAACATCTAAATGCATACTTATGATGAAGAATATTTAATAACAGAGGTTTTCCTAGGCCATTTTTGGGTCCGGTTACAGGACCCATACCCAATGCAATGATGGCGTGTGTTTGCCCCAAAATATTCACAAATTCACAATTTGGAAATTCAAAATAAAGTATCAAAGATTTTCAAACAAAAGTCTACAATTAAGTTTTCCTGTTTTAGTTATAATGTTGTATATTTTCCCAATTTTTTTTTTTACCCTGGACCCAGAATTCAGGAGCTAGGAAAATCTCTGAATGATAAAGATCATAATCATACCAGAGTTTTTGAAATTCACCGTCTTTCCAGAAAAACTGGTAAATTTTACAAAAGTCTGGTGAAATCAATTTGATAACTGGTCCAAATGACCAGTAATTTTCCATTTCATTTCAATTGTGTATATATACAGACCAGTAAAAAGAATTTCTTTGACCAGTGAAATTCCTTTGTTCATTGGTCCGGTTGACCAGTAATTTTTTTATTTCAAAATGTCTGTTATACTTACAGTTGTCTGTCGACATATAATACAGGATAAATACAGAAATTGATGCAAAACTATGCGATGACATATTATAAATAAACATAGAAATGAAGTTTATAACACATGGAAATATGGTTCAGAATTTATACCACATGTTGGAATTTTTAAGATTTTTGAAAAGCGCAAATTGTAATTCTGGTTGCTATTAATTCTCTGTGATGGCAGCAAATCACTATCCCTACATTGTTAACTTAAAGTACATGTACATGTTTAGTCTGAATAGGCTTAGGATCAGTAAACAGATTCATTGATCTCTCAATCATATCAATTATTTTCCTTCCAGGCAATGATAGACGCCATGAAGCCGGGTTCAGTTGTTGTGGATCTTGCTGCTGAAGCCGGTGGCAACATTGAAACCACAAAGCCAGGAGAACTGTACAAGTACAATGATGTCACACACGTGGGTTATACAGATTTGCCAAGCCGACTACCAACACAATCCAGTACATTGTATGCCAACAACATATCCAAATTTCTCCTTTCCATGGGTACGTGTTATTTCTAATTTGTATTTTTAGTTGACATCCAGATTCTAGGGGGATGAGGGGGTTGCTATACTTTTATGTTATGGCTGTCTGTCCATCAGTTAGTCCATTCACTTTATCTTCGCTTTCACTTTATCTGGGCTATATCTTTGTCAAATTCTCAGTTAGGCTCACCATTGTTAGCTCACCTGACCCAAAGGGCCAGCGCAGGACATAGTTTAACATTGGACCGTATTTTGATTATGTCCTCTGAAACTACTGGAGCAAATTGAACCAAACTTTACAGGAATGATTTATGGAAGGGCCTTTACTTATATTGACAAAATTTTTCCCATCTGTCAAAAGATATGGCCACCATTGCAGGACATAGTTCAACATTGGACCCTATGGGGGAAAACATTTTGCTCATCTTCTCTGAAACTACTTGAGCAAGCTGAACCAAACTTTGCAGGAATGCTATATGGAAGGCTCTTTACTAAGATTGCTCAAATTTTTCCCATCTGCCAAAAACATGGCTGCTAGTGCAGGACATACCATAGTTTAACATTGGACCCTATGGGAAAACACACTTTGATCATCTCCTCTAAAAACTACTGAACCAAGTTGAATGAAACTTTATAGGATTGATGCATTTAAGGTCCTTTACTGGCTTTAGTAAGATTGCTCAAATTTTCCCAATGTACCAAAAAATTTTGGCCATCAGCACAAAACATGGTTTAGCATTGAACCCAATGGGGAAACACATTCAAAGATCTTCTCAACCTCTGAAACCACCAGGCCAGTTGGAACCAAATTTAGTCACAATAGTTTTTGGTCCCCTGTAAAAATTGTGTTCAGCAGGTCCACATCCCATCCAAGAAGGCTTCCAATGGGTAACATAGTTTACCATTGGATACTGTGGGAAACACATCTGAAACTGCTTTGCAAATTGAAACTAAAGTTGGTCAGTATAGTACAGGTGAGCTATACAGGCTCCTGTAAAAGAATTTGTTTTTCTCTTCAGGTGAAAAGGAACATTTTAATATCAACTTAGAGGATGAAGTTGTACGAGGATCAATCGTAGCCCACAATGTGAGTACTATATAATGTCAACTGATATCAGAATTTACGAATTTACTTAAAAATAAATCGGCATGTTATGTGAATATATAGAGGATATTTGCCAATTTTTTTTATCAATGACATTTTTATTTCATTGCTCGAGGCAGAAAAATAATATTTAACACAAGTGCTACATACTGGTGCTAAATATGTATTCTTCTGCCTCGAAAGATGAAATGAAAATGTTATTCATTAAAATCATTCCTGAGAGGATGATTGTCTGCTCGAGAAAATACATCGTCAGCCCAGGTGAGGGTCTGAATTACAGTACCACTATCACTTCTTAGGACTGTTCTATTTAATTCATTATTTCATTATACCAATTCAGTGTTACATTCACATTCACATGATTGTGATGTTTGTCTGGTCTCTTAGCAGGACGTGTCCCAGCCCTCGCCTCTTTCTTTCCTCAATGCAGAGTATGATTGGCTTCTGTTTGGTCTTCCTCCATAGCTCTTCATTTGAAATCGTCTCAGGCCATCTTATCTTCAGAATTTTGCGAAGGCACCCTTTCTCAGATTTAGCTTAAATTACCATAGTCTTATTGATGGCATGTAAAGTCCATACTTCAGTTATTTATCATAAAAATTTCACTCATTTAAAATTCGCCTTCTCATCTAAAAGGACGAAAATGGCAAAAAATTGCAGATGTATAGTAACCAATGAAATATCCCTGGAAATGTATGGTTTAACATATAGGGACCTCTATGGTCAAGTAGTAAGAGCATCACGCATTTAATTATGAAGTCTTTCACATTTGAGTCCTAATGGAATCTAAGATGTTTTAGTGAGAAAGTATGCTAGTTTACTTGCGATAGGCTGGTGGTCTCTTCCCAGGTACATTGCACATTGTATTGGGGTTCTCTCCTCCACCACTAAAAACATTCACCACCATATGACTGAAAAATTGTTGTAGAAAACAAAAATCTCATTCAAATTAACATATTTGTTTCCCAAGTTAAAAAAGTATCTTCATTTTAGGGTCAAATTCTACCACCAGCCCCACCACCGAAGTTGGATGCAGTAGCAGCACCACCAAAACCTGCTGCTGCTTTGGAACCACCCCCACCACCAGACATGTTTAAGTTGACGCTCAACGATTCCGTTACGTATACTGTCGGACTAGGTGGACTAGTAGGTTTAGGATGTATTTCACCCAGTCCTGCCTTTGCCTCTATGGTTACAACCTTTGGTCTCGCTGGTATTGTAGGTAAGGTGTTTATTAAATCATTGTTTACATTGACATAACCTTTTTGTACTGATAGAGCTCAATTGATTTTGAAATTTACATTTTTGTACTTGTTCTGGAAACTAAAAATCTTGGTATTTCTTAAAGACAAAATAGAATATTCAGATTTTGTCTTCAGGTGTCAGTTTAAATTTGATGCTGCTTTCAAAAGGTTTATAATCATATTTTAAAAATTAAATTAATCATGTTCATGACAACTCTACATTGTAATAATGAAATGGAATCTTATACAAATTCTGCTTTTAGGAAGAAGTTACCTCCCTTATACAACTTCCACCTGTTTTTCAATTTCAGGTTACCATACTGTATGGGGTGTCACACCAGCCCTTCACTCACCACTTATGTCTGTCACCAATGCTATATCTGGAATCACTGCCGTTGGAGGACTTCTGTTAATGGGAGGAGGATACACGCCATCCAATACTATTGAAGCCCTGTCAGCTCTGGCAGCTTTTATATCATCTGTCAACATTGGTGGTGGATTTACCGTCACCCAGAGAATGTTGGACATGTTCAAACGTCCAAGTAAGGAAAATATGAAAATGATTTTATGACCAAATTGTACAAAATTACATCATATATTTAGGGTATTGAAATATGGACAGTTATTTGTTGTTCGTTGATCAGTGCAATAAAATAACTAGGATTAAGTCCTTTAACACATCAACCCCTGTGGTCACTTTCAGACTCGCTCAAATCAATAAATAGTAAGTTCTTTTGTCACAAATTTTGGTGTGAAAAAGTTCATATTGCATGTTAAAGTATTAAAAATTTTTTTACTCTAAATCAAACACACCTGAATTCTGAGTGAACTTGGCATGACAGTAGAGGTTGCTGACTCCTTCCGGACACCTGGTCCTATCCCGTTTGGGATTTGCAATTGTTCTTCATGTTGAGACCATTGCACACTTCTTCATTTTTACTTTGAAATGGATAAATTCAAATGTTTAGTAGTTTAAGTTTCTAGACAACTGACATACTGCCAGGTCTGAAAAGGTCACTGGGCCACCGTGGCCAAGTTGTTAGAACATCTCACTTTGAACCATGAAGTATCTCACCTCTGGTCAGTACAGGTTCAAGACCCACTGGAACCTAGACTGATTTTTTTTTTATAGAAAACTTGCCAGTTTACTTGAGGAAGGCTGGTGGTCAAACCTCCACCTATAAAAACTGGTCACCACAATATATCTGAGAATTGTTAAGAAAAAAAATTCAAAATAAAAAAAGAGTAGTCACTTAGCAAATATAAAAGGAACTTAATGATAGTTTTACTTTACAACAATCCAGACATTCGTACAAAAATACATTCAACAATCCAGACATGTGTACAACAATCCAGACATGTGTACAACAATCCAGACATACGTACAACAATCCAGACTTACGTACAACAATCCAGACTTATGTACAACAATCCAGACATACGTACAACAATCCAGACATACGTACAACAATACATACAACAATCCAGACATGCGTACAACAATCCAGACATTCGTACAAAAATACATTCAACAATCTAGACATACGTACAACAATACAGACATACATACAACAATACAGACATACGTACAACAATACAGTGATCAATTTTCTTTTACCCACAGCCGATCCACCAGAGTATAACAAGCTTTACGCTATCCCAGCATTAGCCACTCTTGGTTTATACGGAGCCGCAGCCACAACTTATTCCTCCAATGATGTACATCAGATGACCTATCTAGCAGCTTCATTGTGTTGTGTCGGAGCTCTGACTGGTTTGTCCTCACAGAAAACTGCCAGACTGGGTAAGTTGTAGTGATGAGATAATATAATATCATGGTTGTACTGGTATGATGGTTCTATTGCAAGATTGTTCATCGCATAGAACTGCAAGACTGGGTAAGTTGTTCTGGTAGGTGTAACATCTATGTTTTACTGGTACGACTTATTTAGCAGAATGTAGATTTACATTTTAGCCAGTTTTTATTCATACTCTGTTGAATCGTATCATTCATTTTCACTGTTATAAAGATATTGTTTAGTAAAGTCAAGTAAAATACCAAAAAACAAAAGATATACTGTTACCATGGAAATGTCCACGTCAGATATATTCTTTGCAAATGAAGCAATAAGAAATATTTATATCAACTTTATAAAGTGTTTCGTAAATGCAAATATGTATGTTTGATTACTACTCTTTTATTGCCACCCGAAGAGCCAACAGTCGGTAGCGCGCTCAACTCTTGGTCATGAGTTCGAGTCCAGCCGGCAGCAGGTCAGATTCCTGTCCTTCAGACGAGACAGTAAAAACAGAGGTCCCGTGTCACAGTAGGTGTTGGCATGTTAAAGAACCCTTCCTGCTCAATGGCCGTAAGTGCCAAGCATAGGCCAAAATTTGAAGCCTTTCATCGGCATTTGGTGACGTCTCCATATGAGTGAAATATTCTTGAAAGGGACGACAACAATACAACAACTGATAACCTTACAACATTACAACAACAAAAACATTGCTACTTGAAATGATGAAATAACCACAGGCAAAAGTTTTACATAGAAAATTGCACAATACAATATCCAGTAAAATGTGTGAATTACAATATGAAGAGATGTATCTTTCCACTCTTAAGTCTGTTGCCATGGTTACAGGATCAAAAGTTTGTAGTACAAAGTATCAGAACAGTATTATTTTAACCGTTTTCAGGAAATGCTTTGGGTATGATCGGTGTGTCTACTGGAGTTGCAGCGACACTCGGACTTCTGAAGCCAACTCCTGAAAATTTTGCACAAATGGCAGCTTGCATGGGCTCAGGTAAGATAAAGGTAACACTAAACACAGCTCAGGGAAAGGTTTACAAGGGATTGATCAAAACCGTATACAATTCTCGGATAAAATGTACTACAATAAAACTAAACCCTGTACATAGCTCAGAGAAAGGTGTACAAGGGTTGATCAAAGCAGTGTACAATTCTCAGATAAAATGTACTACAATAAAACTAAACCCTGTACATAGCTGACAGAAAGGTGTACAAGGGTTGATCAAAGCAGTGTACAATTCTCAGATAAAATGTACTTCAATAAAACTAAACCCTATACATAGCTCAGAGAAAAGGTTTACAAGGGTTGATCAAAGCAGTGTACAATTCTCAGATAAAATGTACTACTGGAAAATTAAACCCTATACACATAGCTCAGAGAAAGGTGTACAAGGGTTGATCAAAGCAGTGTACAATTCTCAGATAAAATGTACTACAATAAAACTAAACCCTGTACATAGCTGACAGAAAGGTGTACAAGGGTTGATCAAAACCGTATACAATTCTCAGATAAAATGTACTACAATAAAACTAAACCCTGTACATAGCTGACAGAAAGGTGTACAAGGGTTGATCAAAGCCATGTACAATTCTCAGATAAAATGTACTTCAATAAAACTAAACCCTATACATAGCTCAGAGAAAGGTGTACAAGGGTTGATCAAAGCAGTGTACAATTCTCAGATAAAATGTACTACAATAAAATTAAACCCTATACATAGCTCAGAGAAAGGTGTACAAGGGTTGATCAAAGCAGTGTGCAATTCTCAGATAAAATGTGCTACAATAAAACTAAACCCTGTACATAGCTGACAGAAAGGTGTACAAGGGTTGATCAAAACCGTATACAATTCTCGGATAAAATGTACTACAATAAAACTAAACCCTGTACATAGCAGAGAAAGGTGTATTTAAACAGGGATTATCCTTGGCAGTTTCTGGGTTGGGTTACAGGAAAATGGCTTGTAAATTTTCATAAAATAATACATTTCATATTCTGTGACCCAGAACTTTAAAAAAACAAACAAAATGGCACATCATCGCCATGATTGCTGTACAGATAGGGTATGCTAAAAATGTGTTATCGACACAGACAATCTCAAACAATTATAATGAGAGTTGCACCTTTGCAGAACTAATCAAGTGATTGCAAGATGGATCACTACGACCAGGTGACAGGAGCTTTTCCTCCAAATTTGGCTGGCCATGATGAGTTGACCAGCATCGATAAGAAATAAATCTGACAATTTGGACAAGATCAGCCAATCATGTATTGTCATTTTATACAAGAAAATAAAGTAGACGTGTGTTTAAGAATACAATATTTGAAGTGAAACAATTTCAAACCACATGTAACAGAGAGAAAAACAAAATTCCCCCTCACATCACATTTTTGGAGAGTTAAAAACAAAGCAACCTACTTCATCTTATGGGAAAATGTGCCTGGAAATCAAGATATTGCTTTTGGTTTTTTTTTTACCTAAAATGTGCCAGATAAGGATAGATAGATCTATGAACATTTTTCTTCCTTTTCAATGTTTGCTGTGATAATATTTCTGTGTTTGACTTTCATAGGTGGTTTGATTGGAGCCGTTGCAGCCAAGCGAATTGAAGTTACTGACCTGCCACAAATGGTGGCTTTGTTTCACAGCTTAGTAGGAGCTGCAGCTGTTCTCACCTGTTTCGCAAATTACCTGTTGGAACAACCCCACTTTGCTACAGACCCTGCTGCAAATGTGCTGAAGACCTTCCTCTTCCTGGGAACATACATTGGTGGCGTCACATTCACAGGTTCTCTCATTGCATTTGGAAAACTTCAAGGTATTGTCATAATTTTTCAAAAGAAAGGATTTTGATTCTTTTGAAAATCCATCTTTTCCTTTATTACCTACCCACCTGAAAAATATAATTCTTAAAGAAAAATATACAAAACACATGTATAATATTCTAAATAAAAACCAAAATTTAAAACTAATTTCTTTTCTCAAATGGTAATAAGAAGTAGAAAATGAGATTCCAAGTTGTAGAAAAGGTTTTAAAACATGTTTGTTCGTAACTAGCCACATTGCCATTCAATCGTTTCAATTCAGACCCTTCACAGAATTCCACCTGTAAAGAGATACCTTAAAATTGTTGGCATACAACTTTCTGATGCTTGCCGGTTCTGTGATGAAAAGGAAGATATTATACATACTTTTGTTATTTGTCCTAGTATATGTGAAATTTGGCCCAAACTTAGTCGACATATTTATGCCAAAACTAAAGAGAGAATAGGGTTTAATATTATGAATATTATATTTGGTGAATCATACTCAGAAACTCGGTGCCTATCAAATTTATTATATTACATGCTAAATTTTTCATATTTAAATGTTCAAGACAAGAAAAGACAGTTCATCTTAATTCATTATTGAAATTTATTCATTTTAACTTTAAAATTCAAAAATATATTGCTGTTAGAAACAAAACAGCAGTCATTTGGTAAAATCTGCAATGGAATGGAATCCATTTTCAACACTGAATGCTAGAAACAATGTAAGACCTATTTAGATATTTTAGTTCAACCTATTTTCATTTCTATTATTGTGATTTACTAAAGTAAATTGAATAGACATCATGCATGTTTTGTGTGTTAATGTTTGAATGTGTGTGTGTGTGTGTGAATGATAATTTTTTTGAATAGATCAAAACCAATATACCGTATTCATTTCATAATTAATAAGAGTCTTGTATATAATTTTTTTTTTTTTTACAAATCACATATATGTGCTAATGAAGAAATAAAAAATACTCCCGTGTTTTAAATTTTTAAAATGTGGTCCTCACTTTTATAATATCATTTTGAAGTAAGATTATAAAAATATTATTTATGTCTTTTTGACAGGTAAGATAATATCATTGATATCTTAATTACAGGTGTTTTGAAGTCTGAACCACTACTACTGCCAGGTCGTCATGCCCTCAATTTGGGTATGTTTCTTGGCAACGTCGGTGCCATGGGATACTTCATGTACAGTGATGAACCCAGCGCACAGTTGGCTATGTTGGGGACCACTACAGCTTTGTCAAGCATCATGGGTGTTACTTTGACAGCTGCCATTGGAGGTAAAACAAAGATTTATCGTATGTTTGATAGTTGTTATCCTGTGCCATATTATAATCCCCCCACCCCACCCCACCCCCTCAATCTTGTAACATTGGAATCACCCTATCTGTCCATCTGTCTGTAGATGAAAACGTATCGTCACAACTCCTGCTACACTGATGAATTGATTTCAATGAAACTACACAATGAAACATCATATGGTACAGGGGTTCAAAATTCCCCATGTCTGGGACTTGGTTAATTTGGGTTCTGACTTGGCATTTAAAAATACCGGAATTCCAAGGGACTTGCCTCATCTGCATTCAAATGTTTTGTATATATGGTATATAATTGTATCAAGAAGTAGTAGCTATTATATGGTTAAGATAATATAACTCTGTCATATGATGAGAATGAATTGTTAGCTATATTCAATTTTAGTGATCAAAACAACCTTGCTTATAATGCCAAAATTGAATCCTTTCTAAAATTTCTGCTTATACGGAAGATTTGCATGAAGGAAGGAGTTCGCTGTTCAAAACATTTTACCAGAGTTATGGCCCTTTGGACTTAGATTTTTTATCCATATGCATGTGACATTTTGTCATCCTTCCTCACATTCTGTATCTGATTTATAGCCAGATGGACTTAGATTTTTTATCTTAACCTACAACACCATGCTTCACACAGGGGGGATACATTTTCCCAATAATCTTTCCAAGTTGAAATTTGAGGAATCTGCTGAATGGATATACTTTCAATATTTGCCTGTTCTGTAGCCCAGTTCCTATAACTTTGTTGATTGCAGTCTTGTGACCCCTTTCTTGAAATGTTTAGGTTTAAATTTCAGGTAATACAGCATAACAGCATTAAAATTACACTGACTAGAGTAATCACACCTAGTTAGCAACATATCTATGGGTATCTAGTGCGAAATAAAACACACTCTCTGACAAGACTGTTGTGCAAAATAAAACACACTCTCTGACAAGACTGTTGTGGGAAATAAAACACAATCTCTTGCAAGCCTTTTGTCCAAAATAAAACACAATCCCTGACAAGACTGTTGTGGGAAATAAAACACAATCTCTTGCAAGCCTTTTGTGCAAAATAAAACACACTCTCTGACAAGACTGTTGTGGGAAATAAAACACAATCTCTGACAAGACTGTTGTGGGAAATAAAACACAATCTCTGACAAGACTGTTGTGGGAAATAAAACACAATCTCTGACAAGACTGTTGTGCAAAACAAAACACACTCTCTGACAAGACTGTTGTGGGAAATAAAACACAATCTCTGACAAGACTGTTGTGGGAAATAAAACACAATCTCTGACAAGACTGTTGTGCAAAATAAAACACACTCTCTGACAAGACTGTTGTGGGAAATAAAACACAATCTCTGACAAGACTGTTGTGCAAAACAAAACACACTCTCTGACAAGACTGTTGTGGGAAATAAAACACAATCTCTGACAAGACTGTTGTGGGAAATAAAACACAATCTCTGACAAGACTGTTGTCCAAAATAAAACACAATCCCTGACAAGACTGTTGTGGGAAATAAAACACAATCTCTTGCGAGCCTTTTGTCCAAAATAAAACACAATCCCTGACAAGACTGTTGTGGGAAATAAAACACAATCTCTTGCAAGCCTTTTGTCCAAAATAAAACACAATCCCTGACAAGACTGTTGTGGGAAATAAAACACACTCTCTGACAAGACTGTTGTGGGAAATAAAACACAATCTCTGACAAGACTGTTGTGGGAAATAAAACACAATCTCTGACAAGACTGTTGTGCAAAACAAAACACACTCTCTGACAAGACTGTTGTGGGAAATAAAACACAATCTCTGACAAGACTGTTGTGGGAAATAAAACACACTCTCTGACAAGCCTTTTGTGCAAAATAAAACACACTCTCTGACAAGACTGTTGTGGGAAATAAAACACACTCTCTGACAAGCCTTTTGTCCAAAATAAAACACAATCCCTGACAAGACTGTTGTGGGAAATAAAACACAATCTCTTGCAAGCCTTTTGTCCAAAATAAAACACAATCCCTGACAAGACTGTTGTGGAAAATAAAACAATCCCTGACAAGCCTGTTTGCAGAAAATAAAACATCCATGACAAGCCTTTTGTGGGAAATAAAACAAATCTCTGACAAGCCTTTTGTGGGAAATGAAATATCATCCCTGACAAGCCTGTTGTGGGAAATAAAACAAATCCCTGACAAGCCTTTTGTGGGAAATAAAATACAATCCCTGACAAGCCTGTTGTGGGAAATAAAAAAAATCTCTGACAACCCTGTTGTAGGAGAAAAGTGAGTAAATAATCAAAAGTTAACTCCACTCCAAATTTGACAACAATGTGCTGTCGATTTAAATTTGATGATGGTGATGATGATGATGATCTAGATGTATAACATGTTATTCTATCTTTCTAGGTGCTGACATGCCTGTTGTTATCACCGTTTTGAACAGTTATTCCGGCTGGGCTCTCTGTGCTGAAGGCTTCATGTTGAACAATAATCTCATGACAGTTGTAGGAGCTTTAATTGGATCTTCTGGAGCTATCCTGTCCTACATTATGTGTGTTGTAAGTCTTTATAGGATGATTTATCAGTTTAGCCCTCGAGCCGGCCTGGCTCAGTCTGTAGCACACTCGACTCTGGATCGCTAGGTCGTGAGTTCGAGTCCCGGCAGGTTGGTTTCCTGTCTTTCGGATGAGACAGTAAAAACTGGAGGTCCCATGTCACAGTAGGTGTCGACACGTTAAAGAACCCTCACTGCTCAATGGCCGTAAGTGACGAGCATAGGCCAAAATTTGAAGCCCTTCACTAGCATTTGGCGATGTCTCCATATGAGTGAAATATTCTTGAACGGGACATTAAATAACAATAAACAAACAAACAGTTTGGCCTCTGTTTGTGTATTTTGTTGGCAAGTAATTAGAGTATCACGCTTTAAACCATGAAGTCTCTCACCTCTTTTCAGCACAGGTTCGAGAGCCGCAATTCTTTTTTCATTCAATTCTTTCGCTTATAGTCAGTTAAAATTTATTTGTACAATAACATCAATCCAAAAATACTTGTTGGATAAATTGAAATGTATTTCTCTTCTTTGATACATCTGTTATGTAGTGGTACTAAAGGACAAATACAGTTTGTTAATTCTTAAATGAATTTCAGTAATATTTTTCGAGTTGTTCCATTCCGTCGTGGTTTTTCTTATTAGTATGCAAGCTTAAATCAAAGTGTAGGGCAGCATCATTTCCGGTTTACTCATTCACCCCTAGAAACACATTTGGACTGGTCTAAGTCATTGATTTACAGCAGAGTCCATTCCTTTTTAGGGGTTGGTGAGTTAAACAGTTTATAAACTGGGATATTGATATCATGCATTGTTAGGTGTCAGATTTTTAAAGTCGCCCACAGATAGGTGATGTCACATGTCATCTCTACAACAGAACACCTATTCCACACAGATGAACTGAATCAAGATATCAATTTCTCCCATCGTTCACATATTTTTCCTTCATTTTAATGGGGAATGATTACCTTGTCAACCCCAAATGTATTGATAAGCTACACGCGACGTCACAATACAATTTATACGATGTAGGGTGTCTATTGCCTGTAGAATGCAGTGCATAATGTCAGATTTCATTTGCGTAAATCTTCATATACATGCATTTAAAACATGGGAGAAAAATAATCAACCCCTACCTTGAGGGTACGACAAAGGAATCCCAATCCTCGGGATAAGATTCTTGAATGACATACCCTCGAAAAGGCCCGGATTGAGATTCTTTTGTCATACACTCAAGGTAGGGGTAGATTCTATTAGTCATCAGTATAAATATTACGGAATTGACTTTGCCTGACATTCTGCTAAAGTCATGTGACTTGAGTACAAACTATTCCGACAAAACTCAATGGAACAATTTGAAAATGGTCTATTTGTATCCATGTGGATATTTTTAGGCAAATATTTCTCTTATGGAAAATTGTAAAAAAAAAAAAAAAAAAAGATTCAGTTAACTTAGAGCAGGCTAAAAAAGGTTGTTAAATGATGTCATTTTTGCTGCTACTATGGTAATTTTTATGGTAAAACACAATTTATTGATGATCCGTACACACATTTCTTTGTGCTTTTGTCAGGCTATGAACCGATCCCTCAGTAACGTTATTCTCGGAGGATATGGTACAAAGTCAACACAAGGAGGCAAACCAATGGAAATCACTGGAACCCACACTGAAGTAGACACAGTCGGCGCCGTAGAAATGATAACTCAGTCCAAAAATGTCATCATCACCCCTGGATACGGATTGTGTGTTGCTAAGGCTCAGTACCCTATTGCTGAGATGGTCGAGTACTTGAAGAAGAAGGGAGTTAACTGCCGTTTTGGTATCCACCCTGTTGCTGGTGTGTAAAAGGTCTTTTCAGCTTGTTTACCCTCGGGTCAACAATCATAAAACTTTCTTCTTGTCCTGCAGGACAAGACTAGTATTAAAATGTTCTTGTCCAAATGCAAAAATGACTTGTCCAAATCAAGTGTATAAGTTCAAGATTTCATTTTGTGTTTAAACAAGAATAATCGTCATTGAATTAATTTTTCTATACTTGTCTGAACCGCAAAATGGGTTCGTCCCAGGCAACCAGACAAATCTGTTTGTTGAGCCTTGGTTTACTTGTACCCATGTTACAACACAAGTGAATTATCTTTGTTCAGTATTGAACATCATTTGTTGATCTTTGATTCCTCACCAGTAATTGGACACCTTAGGCCATCATTAAAAAAAAGCTTAAAATGTAAATTGGACAAAATTTCTGATTTTTTATAACAATCAAAAAATGTGGGTAAAACTGCCAAAAATCAATTTTAGGTTGGGACTTTTTAGGTGAGTTGATCAGATTACATCAAACAAACAAACAAATTTTTTTTTTTTTTTTTTCTGCACAATTTTAAATTATATTTGATTTTAAAGAAACTACAGATAATCATGGGAAGGATCAAAATTAATTCTCAACTAAACTTTGTTAATTACTTGATGAAGTAAACAAAACAACATCCACGGAAAAGCAAATAACCAAGAAGCTAAAAATGTGACATTTTTATGCTCCCGACCTGAAAGGTCCGCCAAGGCATCTAGCGTTTGTTCATCTATCTGTCCATTTGTCTGTCCGAAATTCCATCCCACTTACATCCCAAGTGCAATATTTCAAGTCTAGATTTTGATACAGTAATCAAATTTAGACTGTAAGTTCATCTAAGGGTTGCTTACACTTCACAGACATTACATGCCCCGGGGTGAGGGGTTGGTGTCAAAATAGTGGACATTGCAATATTTTGCCAGCATAGAAATTTGTTGGGACCAGGGGCATTTTATCTATGACAAACACATCTTGATCTATGAGGGTTGTGTTTCATTCTAATTAAAAACCAATCTCTTACAGCTCCCATTTTCTGATACGTCGCATAGAGGATCTAACGCAATCTGATATAGGGGCACATGTGGATGACCTCTCATAGGTGTGTAATGTGCAAATAATGAAAATGCGACTTACAAAATTGAATGGCAAAGAGGTGTAATTTATTATATTAAAAAGAAAACTGTGTGCAAAATTTCGTCACAATATCTTTGGCGATTTGAAATTATCCAAGGTTATGAAAATAAATCTATACTTCCTGATTTTGTGTGCTCAGTGTTGTTTATAATGGTAAAAATGTTTACATCTCTTTGCCATTAGATCGCTTACAAGATCGTGTAAGTCGCTTTTTCATTAGTAGAAAATGACATATCTACGAGGTCATTGGCACATGATCCCCATAGCGAATTGTGGTAGATCCTATATGCGACGTATTGGAAAACGGGAGTGAGTAGAGATAAGTTTTTAATTAGTTTTAATGTATTTAAGGAACTCACAGAGCATCGAAATTTGAGGATAAAAAATGATAACTTTAGGAAGTATTTTGGATAGATTTTTTCATGATAAATGCGATCTTACTAATTTCATCTGCACACAACTGTGTATTGGGTACGAGGTGCTTTGGGCATGAAACGTCTTGATACCAGCCTGAAGTATTTGTGCACAGGTGATATTAGCAGGACCACAGTCATTGTAAAAAGATCTATTTTGCATAAAAATGTTTATTTATTTTCATCCATTGAAAAATTCCTATTAAGCTGTTTGGAAAACATCTATCAACTTAGCTAGAACTAGGAAAATGTATGAATAGTTAATTTGGGAAATTGTTACATGTGTGTTCATATCGAGCACAGGTGTCATTGTGCCCTCCCCAACACTGTAAATAGATGTATAAACAAGATTCTGATAATCTAACCTCTTTTCACTCTTCCTGTGGTCCAGTGAGACTCAGTGAGTGCTCTGTCGGTACTGTACGCTCTACATTCAAATGAAAATTCAAAATTCAATAAGATCTGTTTTTCATTTTGACAGGACGTATGCCTGGACAGCTTAACGTTTTGCTTGCCGAGGCAGGTGTACCCTACGACATAGTATTGGAAATGGATGAGATTAATGACGACTTCCCAGACACTGATTTGGTTCTTGTCATTGGAGCTAACGACACTGTGAACTCTGCCGCTGAAGAGGATCCTAACTCAATCATTGCTGGAATGCCTGTACTGAGAGTTTGGAAATCTGGACATGTAAGAATTTTTTTTCTTAAATTTTAAGACAGACATATGAAAGAAAATACCGTATTCAACCCGTTAATTGCCCATGTCTCTATAAGCCCCCCTTTAGGGCACATGATCCAGAATATTTTCTAGCTGGATGACAAGGAAATGTGGACCTGAAAATCCGTATGTAACAGTTAATCTGTAGCTCCTGAGCAACACACTTTGGTTTAGCTGTTGCGATGAACTCTGTTTAAAATAGACATTAGTTGATGACCTTCATTTTGGACTTTGACCTTTGAAATAAAGTGCTCCACAATTCAGCCATACTGCCTTTAGCATTTTGTTATTATAATTAATTGTTCTGAGTTAAGTCTAAAATTAGCAGTTTAAGGTCTATCCTGACAGGCCATCAAATTTGTCTGTATTTTGTGATTCATGCTTTATTGGTCTATATAATGTCGCCGACATAGAATTCATGTTAATGTCCATTTCATGTCTAAACCAATCAAATTCGCTGTTATATATAAAAAACTTAAATCATAGATGAATGCCTTTTCCTCATTTTCTTTAGTAACCAGTTCTTTTGATGATGTTTTAACTCCTATTGTTTTCTGTGCCTTTCAGGTAATCGTCATGAAGAGAACTCTAGGAGTCGGCTATGCTGCCGTAGACAACCCAATTTTCTTCAAGGAAAACACCAGCATGTTGCTAGGTGATGCTAAGAAGTCATGTGATGCTCTACTCAACAAAGTCAAGGAACATTATGGCGACCTTTAATCCTTGATCTTCTTAAGACTTATTTTCTAATATAGTATTTTTAGAAATGTTTGAACTGATAATTATATAAGTCCAATGAAAGAGACTGATTTTGTTGTTACTACAAAGAAAGTTGTCTCCCTTTAACCCCCGCGTTGCAGAAAGACAAAGACAAAGAAATCACATAGGTTGGAAAGAAGTGAACCTAGAACTTTGAAATCATAAATATGATTTTATACATATATATTCTTCAGTATTTACGAAGCTTAATCCTTTTGGAAGGGATAAAAGCAAAATGAACAAGATATTGAGTGAATTATTTTACCCTTTGAGAAATGCTATAATGGCTGTGCCAAATTCAGAATATCACTGATATAGTGCTTCAGGTTATGTCGTTTGAGTTTAAGTGATAGTGAACATTTCTGTACCAATAATTTATTTGTGAAATTGGAGTATTTGCTTGAAAGTTAAGAATTGCAGCTTAAAGGTTTTTTTTCTTGATTAGATCTGATATTGGGTGTATGATTTTTTTTTTAACCAAAAACTTTTTTTGTTTTAAGACATCATGACTGTGTGTTAAAGAGTATCATACATTTGTATAAATAAATGCACATCAATGTGCTGAGAAATAAAAAACAAAAACAAAACAAATGTCTTTGTGTTGTCTGTGCAGCTGTTTTTGTGGTAAACAATCTACTGGTGCAGGTCTACTAAGGTATATTGGCACATGTTTACAAACAACAGTCTAAATCAAATCATAACAGGTGTGACAAACTATAGGTGTACAGGTCTACCAAGGTATATTGGCACATGTTTACAAACAGAACGAATCTAAATTAAATCATAACAGGTGTGACAAACTATAGGTGTACAGGTCTACCAAGGTATATTGGCACATGTTTACAAACAACGAGTCTAAATCAAATCATAACAGGTGTGACAAACTATAGGTGTACAGGTCTACCAAGGTATATTGGCACATATTTACAATCACAACGAGTCTAAATCAAATCATAACAGGTGTGGCAATCTTCTTGTCGTCACAAAAGTATTAGTGATTCAGTAATGCATGGACTGGAGTCCATGTTTATCTGTACAACCTATTTTTGGAAAGTAGATTGTATTGTTTTGGTTTTAGACTGGATCTGCCACTTTACCTTGATAGACCTATACCTTTTATTAAAAATCTTGTTTCTCACACAAGTGGTACATGTTTTGATTTATCGTTTGATATCATATTTATCTAACTCATTTTAGTAATTTTTTTTCAGAGATACTACATGACTTTATTTATATCAGAATGATTCATCAGATCGGACAAATTTTGTGAAATCGACACATTGAGCATTAAATCACAAAACTAGCTCTAGAGGACTGATCTTTTACATACTCTGAAAGTTAGTTAATTAAGCACTACCAGGAAGTAAAGCAACAGGGAAGTGTGGATGCCTTGTGTGCCACCTGGCATGAAGTGTATAGGTGAGGTGAAGGTGGAAGCAATTACAGACTTTGAAAAAGGTCACAATCATGATTTTTTTTAGACTCGAAAGTATACTTTGGCCTTATTTGCTATCTCATGTTATTAATCCAAATGGTGTCATTTAGTAAAGTCTATTTGTAGTTTGCTAAAGTTTGTTATCTTTTTAAATATCAAATGAGTAAGGGTAAACCCTAGTTAGATAAATATGATGTCAATCTTAGTCTTATATTAAAGGGGCGTTAGCTGTGTTTACCGAAGAAAGTTATTTTGATTATTTCTACATTTATTACTAGTACTTGTTGTACAATAACAGATAAGAGCTATACACAGGCATAAAAATCTTATATTCCTGACAATAAGGTCAGGTCCAGTGTAGTATTCATGTAAAAATAAAAAGGTTGAGCTAATCAAGTGCAATTGAAAAAGTGCCAAACCGAAGTTTCTAAAGCAATTTTCACAAAATGTATAGGAATTTAAGAATATGTATGCCATCGTCTTTTGTATTTGTGTGGTGAACTGGAATAAAATTCAGATTTTAGTTTGGCCATCATTCTCTGTTTGGTCTACATTTCTTTTTTAGATCTAAGGTTATCAGTTCTATATACAAATAAGTTTACTTATTGAGGTCGGTGGTTATGTGAAATCCTATATATTTATAGTTTCTTATTGACTGTCAAACTTTCTCTCAAAATCAACCTGTTGCTTCAATGTGGGCTGACCAGACGTGAACAACTTCTTTAAAGCATTATCTTCTAACCGCTTGGCCATTGAAGTCCCTATGTTAATGTAGCCACTACAGTAAACACCGTATGTAATGCCTGTGCGACTTTGAAAGTTGTCCAGGGGTTGGTTTTCAACGTTGTATTTTGGACCAGAATGCCATTGAATCATTTATTTTTTCAACTAACCACCACTGAAAGCTGATCGTGGTTCCATTTTCAGCGAACAATCGGATCCAATATTTTCAAAATGCTATTAAAGGCAAAATGTCACTCGGTACAAACATTTGGCTTTGTTTTTAATGCGGTAAAATCAGAATTTATAATAATATTTAAATATAAATCTCTAGTCATTGGTTATCATGATACTCTTTTTGTCTAACCCCAGTCTGACTCCTAAACACATAAATAGCAGAAATACACACGAGCTTGATATAAAGAAGCTGGAATTTCTAAGTGACAAGTATATTTCTAATGCTTGGATACCCGGTCTTTCAGCAAACTGTCGGCATTCCATTGAGAACCAATTGTGCCCCTTTATTAGCTGACTTGTTCCTTTATTCATACAAAGCAGGCTTATTCAGGACCTTCTGAATCAAAAGAAGAAAATGCTAGCGGTGACCTTTAATTTGGAATTTAGATATATCGACGACATTTTGTCAATTAATAATGACAATTCCCATGCATATAGAATCAAACACACGATCCCTACTTGGACATTTTACTTACTATACACACATGAAAAATTAGCATGTGGAAAATTTTCCACAGAGGCAAACTACTTACTTATAAGGCTATTATCACGGATACATCGGGTATCATGTTTGATGTCAACGTTCTGAAATTTTCACGGCCGGTATAATGACCTTGTTAGCAATTACTCTTTCACTTAAATGAAATGTGTTTCCTGTTCGATAGCGGTTGTTGAGTCGTCTGTACTAATTGAGACAAAGATTTTTTCCTCACTTGTTTTGTTTTTAATCCGACTGCGGACTCGGGATGCTTACTCCTCTACGGTTCATAAATATCAACATTTCTTTGTATTTCGAGGTCTAAACATATAAAATAAAGTTTTGTCGAATTGTGGTGATATATTTCAATTTGACTGGAGGTCAATTCATCTGACCTTCAGTTTAAACTCAATCGCAATGCATTCCGTGCTCAATCCTGTAAACAAAAATAAAGATGTCGAAAAGTAACTGAAAGTGATGACCAGTTTGATTACTGGAATGTTATGTTCATCGATATTCTTACAATATTTCGTTCTTTACCTTCGGTCATGAGCCTATCCGATATGTCCCCCGAACTTGGATCATTGCATGATGTACATGTATTTAGATTCCACTTGCAGAATGACCTCATAAAATGCCAATTATACGCGATATTAAGGGGGCATTAGCTGTGTTTACCAAAGAAATTCAATGTTTTCTACTTTAACTAACTGTATTCGATGTACAATAAGAGCTCTACACAGGCATAAAAATCTTATATTCCTATATACAATGTATTTTGTAAAAAAAAAAAAGGTCAGGTCCAGTATGGTATGCATATAAGTTGGATTAATCAATGGAAAGTGGTTTCTCAAACAATTTTCACAAAATATTATAGGAATTTAAGGATATTTATGTTGTGTATATCTATTTTGTTATTGTAAAGCGATCTAAATAATAAAAAGGGGAAACAAATTTTGAAAAAAACCCACAGCGAATGTCCATTTAATGTTCTATACGACATGGAAACATTATTTCATTTTTTCGTCAATACCCATCATTTTTCAAAAAGGAAGTCTAATTGAACATTTTATTATTATTTCTAAAAAAAAATAAAAATGAAAAAGATGCCTGCAGTGAACCCAGATTCAGGATTTTCAAACAGGACATTTAAAACTGATAAACGGGACAGACCATAATTCAATGTAGGCTACTCAATGTAGCCTAGATCTAGGCCAAGTTCAAAGCAAATACTAAACTCCACAAATTTAGAAATTCATGTTATCATGTGATTTCATTCTATACAGAATGTCGCACAAATTTGAATATTGTCGATTGTGTATCATCATTATATTATTATTTTTAAATCCTAGATTATCTAAAGTATGAGTTAATTCCCTTAAACGCAATTTGCGTAAAAATTAGAGTGATCTCCCTTGCACGGGATCGGACTGAACCACAGGGCTACAAAAGATTGAAGGTCAGTATGACAACAGGAGTTAAAACAAAATAAATAAAGGACATTGTATGGGGAACATAAAATGGTTATTGAATTTTGACGAAATAACTAGTTTATTATCAGTAAACAAATGAATCAGTTAAGTTATTTACACATTTGTGACATTACCAGCTTCCAGATAGGCCTAGATCTACAATGACAAAATCATCACATATTCCCCGTGGTCCAGTCTTCATGCCAACCAAGGTCTACTTCCGCCAGAAATGTTCAATTTTAAAAGCTTAGAGAGTTACGTATCACAATTTGACTCGTTTTATAACAAATGTTGCATTGAATTGACAGACTAATTATTTACATAAATAAATTGATTTTCAGCAAACAAATAAATAGGCCTACAAGAGCAATAACAATGCATGAGGAGGTCTAGAATCAGAGTGAGAGACTGAACATTTTGATTTAAAAGCTCTGGGAAGCCTTTTTTCTGGATCCCATGCATTAAAACCATCCCTTCTAAAACAGATCTCTGATTAAAATCCATGCTTCCATGCTTAAAGAACTTAAACAGGGCTTAATCTTCACTTTCTTGAATTGTGAAAAAAAAATACCACATTCAAAGCCAAAGGGTTAGGCCTACCTGTATCCCCCACTAGTTCCATCAGTGGTTTGGTCACTCGTTATAAAAAGAAGTTTACAAGAGAATAACATTTTCACATTGTTAGATTTTCCTATTTTAAGGGATTTGTATCACTTCAAGTGATGCCTTGTTATACCGAGCAGGACCCCCTTCATAATTCACGTACAATCGAGATCGTATAGTATATCTTTACAACATAAGTTAAGCATTATATTTATATTCGCCACTTTATTGCAGATTAAAGGAGCTCGCTACATTTCAGTACCATGCAGTCAATTTTCTTCAAATTCACTGTTGTTTTCATCACGGTGATGGCAGTCATAAACACGTCGAGAGCGCGGTGTGTAGTGGCTGACGCCGAAGCCATGACGTGCAACGACGAAGATGGAGAATGTGCTAAAAATGGCGGCACTTGCTTCATGGCTTTGACAGTGCTGGGATGGGACTGTTGTTGTTCAGACCCTATAGAGGAATGTCCATTCCTTCATGGTGAAGCATCGATTGTAAAGAAAAAGGAGAAATTAGATTTGTGAAGTGAGAAATTCTGTAAACAAAATATGGGCGTTGTGTTGAAGATGTTGTCAGACTACTGAGTTAGATATCAATTTTCATTTTTGTTATTAAAATCGAATCATGCCACACGGACTCCATGTGTATGAAGTGATATAAATCATGTTATATTCTTTTGTCTTAAAAGTTCTGATGTATTAAGGAACAATTAAATAGAAATAAACATAATTATGCATGGCGTGTTGAACTTCTTTTTATATTTTTATATTTATTTATCACAAAAATGTCGAAATAAAATGACCATAAGAAATAGAATAGACCGTTTTCGACGTGTGCCATTCCGTTAAGTTTTGTTGAAATAGTCTGTACTGAGATCACGTGACTTGATCAGAAAATTGGGCAAGGTCCTTTCCTGTAATGTAGTATGTACATTAACGATATTGAATTACATCTTATTTCGGTTCATCTGCGAGGAATTAAGTTTAGATAAATGTTCTGTCTCGTAAAGATAACAATTGAAGTCACTTTTCTGTAGGTTGAATTTAAAATCTGGCACCTATCACTGCAAAATATCCATATTTCAGGTCGTAAATGCGATGATTTATGACCGGAAATGATACTGTCATACTTTTCCTTTAAAACTACATACTATAGTATAATGACGAACCGTGACGTAACGGAACAAGTAAAAAAAATCTATTTTACTGCGAGAAAGTTTTTGTGAAAAAGTTGTAAAAATGTCATAAGCAGACACAAGGTGTAACTCTCAAAAACCCCGTTAATGAGAAACCCATAGTTATTCTTGTTACATCATCGCCAAAACGTTTTTCTCATTTATTTTAAGCTATTTGGAACCAAATCAGGAAATGAATTTATTATTAAATTAGGATATTCTCATACTTTTTAGTTAATCCTAGTCTGTTTTCTGGATTACATACCAGTTAAATCAAGGAAAAAATAATATATTAATATGATCGTGTCGCCCTTGATACATAGTTTTGTATTCGATACCAATGTATGTCGAAATCATATGCGACATTTAAATAAATATCTATTCATGTTTGTAAATATAAAAATTATGCCATCAAATCAGTCGGCTTCCTAAAATATCCAACGTTGAAACAAATTTGCTCAGCCTAGTTTGATACATGAATTTATCATGAAGTGCATCGTCGTAAAAAAATAAAATTGTGTTTACCTGGATATATCGTATTTGGTGTTCCACTGGCGGATTTAGAGGGAACGTGTCCAACTTTGGAACAAATTTGAGTGCTCAGTTAGATACACGAATTTATCAGGAAATGCATTAGTAAAAACTAAAAAAGCAATTCCGGACAGTTGTTATACGACGATGCAGGAAGTGTATACCGGTAGTCATTATAAACAGCTTTAGAGTCAACATGTTGAACTGTCTGGGAATAAATACGAGTTTCCGGGGCCCGAAATCACGGAATTTTTTCAATAATCAAGCTCATCTGAGTTTCCATGGTTTTAAGGTAAAGCACTTAAAATTTATTCTGCAACTGGACATGTTTGTACATTGAAAGCATACAACTGAAAATAAAAAAAATGAAAATTATTGCCTATTTGAAAAATCTTCAGAAATATTGAAAAATTGTTTTTGGAGTACTTACTAGTACTCCACTGATGAGTGCCGTACTCAACGTAAATATTCAGTTTTTAAGGGAAATCATGTGTGAGCCAATACTTTTTATGTGAATGATGAAAAATAATAATGCGATTCCTTGTCAGTCAAGTTCTGAAGTTTTAGAAACGATTATATATGGTCAAAATGATCAAATAAGGTGTGTTCTCCGAATGCCTACTCCTTAATTAAAAATAATAACTGGTCAAGGCAATTATGGGGCCCTCTAAGGGGACACAGGTAGACTTTACCCGTATATATTTTGGGACACAGGCAGACTTTACCTGTATATATATATTTTATTGTTTTAAATTATATGTAGTGCTAATAAATTAAATAAATATATTAAAATTTATTCAATGTTTTCTTTTTATTTATGCAACAATTTTAATTATAAAGACATTCAAAATTTAACAAAAATGACAAACTGTTATATTATTTTTCATTCAAGGAAACACAGGTAAAGTCTACCTGTGCCCCTTTAGAAGGCCCCATAATTGCCCAGTATAATTGAATAATGATAATTGGGCAGTGGGCGTTCGGAGAATCAGCCTCAAATAAACGTTGAGTTGGTTTATTGAGTAAATTTGGCGACTTCGGGACCAGAGGTTTAATTGGAGTTCCGAGTTAATGAACGGGCTTAAGCTTTGAATGCCGGATTACTGCCCTCTAGTGACGCATGGGAAGCCATATGCCACCAGAATGACTAACGAGGGACTATCTGCAATTCCAGGATGAAAATACGGCAGACAAATGCCCCAGTGTCGATTTAATTCATACAGACTGTCATTTTTAGAGAAATAAATCCCCCGCGATTAGACCTAAATTTGATAATAAAGCTATTGCATTTCAAGAAAAATAAGAAATGAAAATTTCAGCATAAAAATAATGAAATACTAAATATATTTTTGTTTCTGAAAGATCCAATACCATAACGAAATATTACCTCACAATTAATCAACGCTTAGTATTATGTGCAGTGACAAAGGAAGGATTCAGGCATAAGCGCAGCGAAATGTGACTCCTATAGTTGGCAAAATATGTGTGCAAATCCTTCGATTTTTCTATAAAAAGCTGGAAAATTAATTGTAAATTTTGCAAATTTTTCATGCCTCGCTCCGCTCAGCGACGTCGTTATAATCTCCCGCCCATCCAAGCATTTAACTTGTTATTAAATCGTATTTTGAAGCTTCAGAATCAGAATATATATTTTTTTGCAAAGGAGCGTGTCCATTTAGTCTCAGATGAATGATTGCCTAACCTATTTAAGTTTATTCAAGAATTTAAAAAATTAAATGTTCAGTGAGGCTAGTTTTGTATAACAAGCAAGTAGATAATTGTGTAACTCTACCCCTCCCCTTTGAACAAAGTCTCGATTCGTATATTAGGACACTGTAAGGATCAAAAGCACGCTCCCCTCTAACCTAAAATCCTGCATCCGCCTATGTGTTCAGCACAATTTAGCTGTAGTTAACTCATTAACCCCAAATCAATAAACAGAATGGGATACTGTCATAATTCAGGTGTGAACAAAGGACAATCTTTTTACAAATTCTTGTATTTTTGCAAGAAAGAATGTTAAATGCCATAAAATATACATGTATTTTATTAGGTTTCGAAATAAATAAATTTTGGTAGATAATATGGATACTTAATTGTATATAATATTTCCAACTATATAAACAGACATACCATGGGCGTAGCTGCGTCCATCTGAAGAGCTCGCCATTAAGGGGGAATATATATTTTAATTTTCCGGCGATAATTTTTATGACACCGCGATGTACATAACATGACCTGACAGCGTACATATGGAGCTACGCCACAGACCATACGTGTAGTAACTATTTTGTTTAGAACAAATCTGGAAATTTTACGAAAAGCATGATGATTCTTGCAAATGGCGATCGTCTCCCGATACTAAAATAAACTGGAGGCCACTGTTGTATAATAATCGGTCCGGTGTCATGAAGAAAAGTAACCCGCATAGAAAAACTACCCGTGGTCATTATTCTACATAGTAATCTTACCCGGGAAGTTGTAGAAAATTGACCCATACCTGTAGAAAAATGACCCGGGTTCCGGGTCAATTTTCTACGGATTTAGAAAAGTGCACAGCAAAGAGAATATGAATTACGAGAGTTTTTGACATGCAGATACCACTTGGAATTTCAAGTTATGGAATCACGCAATGGCTGTGCGATTGAGATCTTTGATTAGGCCCTACTAGTAAAAATCACAGTCTCTCATCTCCTAGATGTGGGTTCGAATCCCGCTCGAGCAATTAAAATTGTCTTAGGACTTTTTTTAGTCTAATGTAAGAAAGTTGCTTGGAGGTTACTGCAGATCATCGTTTGTCGCTGGATACTCAGGTTCACCTCTGCCACTGAAACTAGCATGTCAATATTATATCACCTGTACCACCATTCACTGATTTTATATTCATTCGGAAGCTGTAGATTTTAATATAATACTTTCACCCCTATATTTGTAAATGGTACTCTCCTTTCTATTGCTCAGACAGGTCTATTGTGGTTTGTAGGGATGACAGGGTTAATAAAGGAGACGATTAGCCGTGTTTACAAACCAAATTATTTCGAATATTTCAACTTTTACATCTTGTGCTTGATGTACAATAACAAATAAGAGCTATACACAGGCATAAAAATCTTATATTCCTATAAATTTTGAGTTACCGGGATAATAAAGTCAGATCCAGTTTGGTATTCATATACAAATGGTAAGGTTGAGTAAAGTGCTAAACCCGGGTTTCTCGAGCAATTTTCCTAAAATATATAGGAATTTAAGATTTTACAAAACTATGCATATCTCTTTTTTTTTATATTTCTTTTCTTGAAAATTTAGGGGGGTGACTCTTCTACAGGGGTCACTTTTTCTCGGGACGGATAACAGAAATGTTGAAGCGGGTCACATCTCTACGACTACTCGGATGAGATTTTTATCGTAGAAAAGTGACCCTGGGTAAGATTTCTATCGTAGAAAAGTGACCCCGGGTAAGAAAGTGACCCTGGGTAAGATTTCTATCGTTGAAAAGTGACCCCGGGTAGCATTTCTACGGCAGGTAAATTTTTCACGTTGCACCGGACTCAAAATGTGTCCGACCGGACCGATAATATTAACATTTTCGGTCTGGTCGAACGCATTTTCAGGCCGGATCGATTATTTTGTGTAGATCGCCAGATAAAGTGTACTTCATTTATGGCACAAAAAGACTTCCGTAGATTATCAATAAGGCAGCATTTACTTATCTATAAATATCACTTATCGTTATTTATAAAGTTGTTAATGTCACGCCACAGGATAATAGGCCTACAGTTATGTTCACTAGATGTCGCTTGTACTATACTCCGACACGTAGCCAGTTCAGTTATCGAAATTGTGAAATGTATCGTATCTATTCCTACAATATTCAAAGTGAAAACAACAGTGAATAAAATATTTTAATATAAATTATCAGAAAGCGATACAGTTTGTAGATATATAAAGCTGTCTAAACCATCTGGCTATCGGCTGGGAGTTGTGGCGAGCTCCTGTAATCCAGCTACTTGGAGGCTTGAGTTGGTGAACGGCTTGCGGGTGGGATCACTGCCCTCCGGTGACCTATGTAGATCGGGCGTCCGCACTAAGCTCGGCATCAATATGGTTACACAGGGGGAGCCCTATGTCACCAGGTTGACTAAGGAGGGACGTACAGGTCCAGGGTGGAAACACAGCAGACAGAAGTTCCCATGTCGAACAGTAGTGGGATCGCGCCCGTGAATAGGCGCCGGTTGGTAGCCCGTCCTACATAGTCGAACCCAATTCTTTTTATTTTTTTTTAAATAAAAACATAATTTATCATATTTATATTGTATTTTTATATCATTAATAATGATATAATAATAAATACATAGTATTACCGATCAACTTCTTTTACTGTGATTGATTATGGCCAGCATTTGTCAACATTTGACAGAGTTACGGGAACTGGATTTTTCATGAATGACTTACTTTCCGGCACTGCTGTGTTTCAACAATCCTGTGCTATCTGTTTTACAGTGGAGTTAAAACAAAATGTAATTAAGATTCAAAACTACACTGCCCGGGGGGGATAATAATTTTTATATTGTCGACATTTGCTGGAAATTGATATACAGAAGTATTGCGATAAAAGATTTGTTGATGAAAAATCGTATTTATGGGTATTTTGGTATAACGAATATAATGGTAGATGTTACAGGGGTGTTGGTTGCCATGATAACAATATTAAAGTCTGTGGTTGATCAAATTTGGATACTGTCGGAATTTGATAAAAGATAGTATTTGGGGATGTTTTTATATTAATAATTCAATGGCAAGTGTTATTTAAATATCAGTTGCCACGTTTAACAAAATAAAGGCCACTGACTGGTCAAAATTATGCCTGATACTTACATATTTTGCTAAAACTGGTTCACAGGGGCTATTTTGACATTACAAATTCAATCGTAGATGTAATGGAAGTGTTGATTGTCATGGCAACAAAATAAAGGTTTATAATTGGTCAACAGTTCGACATTATTAGATTTTTATGAAGGAAAAAGAGGTATCTCTGTGGTATTTCAGTATTTTAAATTAAACGTAAAATGTTACTTGTGGAAGTTATTTGGTCCGCTTGGACAAATATTTTCGTCAAAACTTAATATTGATTGGTTCGAAGATCATCTCTGCTTGTGATAGTTGAAATTGCTGAAGTTGTCAGGGTTCGTAGGTTCAAATGATTAGAAAATACACCAAAATTAAATGACAAAACCAACAACCCTAGCCTGTCCAATATATATTCCTAATGAATGTATGTGATTGTTGATTGGTCATCCTAAAGGTAACTATAAATATCACAGATTATAAATGTCACGCCGCAGGATAAAACATTTATGTCCACTAGATGTCACTTGTACTTTAGTGCAACACGTAGCAAATTCAGTTATAGAATAAAATAAATGAAAAATTGTGAAATATATCAGCTCTCTTCCTGCTATGTTCAAAGTGAAAACAACAGTGAATAAAATATTTTAATATAAATTATCAGAAAGCGATACAGTTTGTAGATATATAAAGCTGTCTAAACCATCTGGCTATCGGCTGGGAGTTGTGGAGAGCTCCTGTAATCCAGCTACTTGGAGGCTTGAGTTGGTGAACGGCTTGCGGGTGGGATCACTGCTCTCCGGTGACCTATGTAGATCGGGCGTCCGCACTAAGCTCGGCATCAATATGGTTACACAGGGGGAGCCCTATGTCACCAGGTTGACTAAGGAGGGACGTACAGGTCCAGGGTGGAAACACAGCAGACAGAAGTTCCCATGTCGAACAGTAGTGGGATCGCGCCCGTGAATAGGCGCCGGTTGGTAGCCCGTCCTACATAGTCGAACCCAATTCTTTTTGTTTTTTTTAAATAAAAACATAATTTATAATATTGATATTGTATTTTTATATCATTAATAATGATATAATAATAAATACATAGTATTACCGATCATCTTCTGTTACCGTGATTATGGCCAGCATTTGTCAACATATGACAGAGTTACGGGAACTGGTTTTTTTTCATGAATGACTTTCTGGCACTGCTGTGTTTCAACAATCTTGTGCTATCTGTTTTACAGTGGAGTTAAAACAAAATGTAATTAAGGTTCAAAACTACACTGCCCGGGGGGATACTAATTTTTATATTGTCGATATTTGCTGGAAATTGATATACAGAAGTATTGCGATAAAAGATTTGTTGATGAAAAATCGTATTTATGGGTATTTTGGTATAACGAATATAATGGTAGATGTTACAGGGGTGTTGGTTGCCATGATAACAATATTAAAGTCTGTGGTTGATCAAATTTGGATACTGTCGGAATTTGATAAAAGATGGTATTTGGGGATGTTTTTATATTAATAATTCAATGGCAAATGTTATTTAAATATCAGTTACCACGTTAAACAAAATAAAGGCCACTGACTGGTCAAAATTAAGCCTGATACTTACATATTTTGCTAAAACTGGTTCACAGCGGGTATTTTGACATTACAAATTCAATCGTAGATGTAATGGAAGTGTTTATTGCCATGGCAAATTTTTACTTTGATGTCAGTTGCTGTGGTAACGAAATAAAGAGTACTGATTGGTCTAAACTGATATATTTTCAGATTTATAGCTTTTATTTGATCATCACGAAGATTCGACATTATATATATATATATATATTAGATGGGATACTATCTAATTAAATTATGAAATTTTGTAACGGTTGAAAAAAATGTTATTGGAAAAAAATGAATTACTTGAAAAAATTTGTAGTTCAAGTCGTGTACTACTGCATGTGAAAAAGGATAATTATTTAGAATTATATACAATGATTTTCTTCCACTGAACATCAAAATGTATAAAAGTAAAAATCCTGCCTAACAGTACTAAAGTAAATGTACATATATGTTGATATATTTTATAAAGAACATAAAACATGTCAAAACAAAAATATACACTTTATAAATAAATGGGACGAAATCTTTACACTAGGTCTATTATCATTGATACTTTAATCACTAACGCTGAGGTTTCGTTTGTATCATATATTTTATATATAGGCATTTATATATATATATATATATATATATATATATATATATATATATTCTCTAAATTGAGTAAAACATTATTGCTATTAAATTGCAAATACACTTACCAAATTTTATAATTCCACGAGATGTTTGTATATCGTTCCAAAGGCCATGATACCTGGTACAGGACAGGTACAAAAAGGTGCCCTCCATTATCCAAGCATACGTATCAAGTTCACATTAAATTGAATGAATTATTATATTCTCTACCTGTAGATACGTAAGCCTTAACAAATAATAAAACAAAACGACAAATAGATATAAAACAACAGTGAATTACTGAAGTGTATTCGCGCATGGCTCGTAAAAAGCATTTAGAACCTTATGCAATACAAGTAAATAAATAAATAGCAATGTCAGAATAAAGGTTACGTTATTAAATTTTATTTCTAACCCACTGTAGTCAAAATTGTCAATCTTAATTAAACCATTCAAACTTGCAACAATAAACAAGGAAGAAAGTGAAAGAAAATACCTTAACATTATGGTTGAATCTCTCTGTCTCTCTCTCTCTCTCTGTCTGTCTGTCTCTCTCTGTTGTCTGTCTGTCTCTCTCTCTCTGTCTCTCTCTCTCTCTCTCTCTCTCTCACACACACACACACACACACACACACATATATATATATATATATATATATATATATATATATATATTAGGTAGCCTCATTTTCAATTATCAAAAGAACTTATTTGTCAACATGAAGCTATCATAAAAGTAGATACATGTATATACATTACTAGATATAAGGACAGGGTAATCTATGTACATGAGTAATCGATGTCGTACATTATAGGTTTTCAAGGTCAAATAGAGGGTTCCATAAATTAAGCATATACATGACACTCATTAGATACTTTCAATCACTATTCATAAAAAAAACTTCATATCCATCTTGAGAATTGCCACCGAAAAAATGTTATTAATTTTCTTAAAGTCAGATAGTAACATAACAAGGCGAGTTAGACTTATCATGATTAATCTTCTAAAACATCCCATACTGCACGTACCAGCTACAAAGAACATAACTAACCATGTCAAATTAAAGTTTAGTACTCAACGTACCATGACAACGTTTATGAGTTATCTTGACAATCTGAAAAAACCTTTATACTGCATGAGGGAAATGAATATATGCAAGCTATCTCGTGTTTGACTTTATAACATTACTTCTCCGTGTCACCTGATCTCACCTGCAGACGGTTGATACTTTGACATTAGTGATTTATGTACATAACATTATGATAAAAAAGAATTATTTTTATTTGTGAAATCCCCTGGTATATTCCTCAGAAACGGTATGTAATATGTATGTATATATCCTCAAGTGCTATTTTATTGTCACTGGATGTGTAAGCTACTTGTGTTACAGGCCGAGTTTTTGTAAAAGGAAATCAGAGAATATCTAAAAGTAAAATTGAAGAAGTACCAATCGATAATCAAAACTCAAGTCCATTATAACACGACGAATTAGACGTGTAAATGGTCTCCACATAATGAACAATTGCGAATCCCAAACGGGATAAGACCAGGTGTCCGGAAGGAGAAACGAATTGCCGTCCGTCCTAACGTTACCTGAAGCAAGTAGTCATAATAACAATAAAACACAAAAAATCAGATATGTTCCAGATGAACATCATGGATCGCTCTACGCATGACTCGACTCGCTCTATCTTTTTTGCTGCAATTAGTAGATAAGAGGAAACAAACAAATGCATCAGATACCCTGTGCAATAAGATTTTTTTTTATGGTTTTAAGGAAATATTTTTTAATTTATACATAACAGATTTGTTTGTCTACAAAATATATTTTAAAGTACATTGTACATCAGACATTTTGTGAGTTTTGTAGGTCTATACAATATCTAAAAGCACTTTACCGCATGTTTAGTTATATTATAAAGTTGATAAATTATTAATTATGAATATGCCATTTTCATTAATTTGAATTTTATGAATCATTATTAATAGTGTTTTTTTCTATTTCTCACATAAAACCATGCTTCTGTTGCCATCAGTAACTTATCTCTGCATTACATTTGACCTATAGATATTAATTTCATATTCAAGTTAATATTTGTGTTATAATGACACAGTTGTTTCTTTGTTACAATCTTATACATTGTAGTATATACATATATTAAATATCAGTTGTTATTACTTATTAATTCTGAAATTAATCTGACCTAATATTTGATGTATATCTAATTTTGAATTACAATCATATATTATATATTAATATATATTACCTGGCGTTGTAGAGTCTTGTGAACTTCTTGACCTGGACTAGGTTAAATGTTAGATTATATAACATAACAATATTTCAATTTTAGTGGCATCAGAAATCGGTCTTATTTATCACCATATCTACATGTATCCATTTGGAATAAAGGAATCTCCTATCTTGTCCGCCAAATTCGAAAAAAGTTAGTACAATCGTCCGATTAATAATCATAAAGTCACTCTGCTCAGCTAAGTAATATAAATCGGACAATGCATTTTTTAAGGATTGTTTTTCATTTTTTTAACATCATTGGGGTATAAAAGCAATTGCTGATGGAATAAATTCTGTGCAGCACGAAGTAGTGCAGCACAGAATTTTTTCCATCAGCAATTGCTTTTATACCCCAATGATGTTAAAAAAAATGAAAAACAATCCTTATATTTATATACATTACCATTTTTCAGTGAAACTGTAGTCCACTGGATACTAAATCCATTCCAGAACACTGACTTTGCGGGGGGGGGGGGTGTTCATATGACGTAATGGCTCAACAGCTGTTTTGACATGAGAAGTAGTTCTATTTTCTGATCGCAAATACTAATGAAATTAAGGTTTAATTTCTTTTTTTATATCATTTTGAAAGAAACTAGTGATATGGACAATTTTGAATACTTATTCTCAGATTTAGTTCGCGATTTTTAATATTCGACCATTTAGTAGTGGCGGGTTAAATGTGTCAGGAGAGAATTGCCCGAATGGGCCGTGTGCAAATGGCTGATAGGTCTACCATGTGCGATTTGGATAGCAACAGATGATATTTTATCAATGGAATATACCACAGTTTGAGTGTGACTGTTAATATTCGTTAATGACAACTGGAAGTAGCCATTCTATTTGATATTTTACCAATCGCTGAATCAGTTGGGAAATGCCGTGAACTGTGAAGGGGTGACGATTTTGTAAGTAGACCTATTTCAGTATATAGGCTAGCCCACTAGCAAATACTTCAAATCAATTGAAACAAGACAAATGCAGATTATGTTGTGAAATAACAAACTGTTATTGTTCTGTTTAAAAGATAATTATCGACACGTTCGTTATGGAAAATCCGTGTAGGCTTATAAAGTATAATAGATCCATGTCAATTTAGACTTCAGTTTTTACCAGCTGATCATATAGAGTATCCCGTCAATTTACTGAGAAACCTATGAACACTACTTATGCTCGGCATTAACATTACAGGTTGTGAAAACAAGATGAGCCTGGTAATTAGCCTAGCAATTAATAGGATTTGAGGTGAACCGAGAGTTGATTTCACGCGATGCGAGTGACGAATTGTTTCTGACAAGAATAGCCTATATGGTGACGGAAAAGCAAGCTGTTATCAGAGATACAGGACAAAATTGCACTAGACCTGACTCCCTTTTCAACTTACTTACAAGCAACGTAACTACGAAGCAAATTTTCATTTCTGTGGCCTGTGTTTCTTTTCATAACATTACCTAGATCTGTCGCAATAGGCCTATGATATGGGCATGTAGATCTACAGTGTACTACAGATGCAGGCCTAGTCTTGTGTTTTCCATTTCTTACAGTGATTTTTGTTTGTTTTGTGGTAATTATTGTCTTTAAATAAAAATATGGAATGAATGTGTGTTATTTTATTCTTTATTGATTCATTCATATGTTCAGAGAATACTTGTCCGACAAATCGCTGCCGTAACATGGTCATGGAAAGGGTTTCTTAGATATACAGATATTCCTACGCCAGCTAGCGGTTAACACTTAGATCACTGATTTTATTGATATAACAATACAGTCATTCTGTATAACTGTAATGAAGGAAATTACAGTCGGTATGTAAATATAAAGTTTTAAAACAAAATGGCAATCATCTAAATATTTCAAAGGTCTTCTTTTATTTCATTTAAACATACCCCTAATATTTTTGTTTCTACATTTCTTTATATCAATCCAATCTAAAACGCAGATACCTAAGTATTTATCGTCCATAGGTTGTGGAGAAAATATATAAATCTGGTGAACACATGTAGGCCCATCGCTCTCAGTTTGTTCTATGTTGTCGGTGATGTCATCGCCAGGGGGAGGTAATCAAGTTACAACACATGTTCTGATGAACATTGGACAAATAAAAACCTCTGAAAACCAGGTACCATGGAAGAGTAAGCATCCTCTGTTGACTGGTTACATCGACTGTGAGTCCAGAATGAAATTTAAATGAGCTGAATACCACAATCGGTATGGATATTATAAACATAATACGAAAGTTATAATGCTTAGGACAATCGTTTCTGCCATATATAAACATAATATCATTAATTAAAAACAATATGTTAGAATGCTCAAGACGATCATTTCTGTCAATTAAACTTCATCAGTTGAGCTCCAAGACGATCGTTTCTGTCAATTAGATTTCATCAGTTGAGCTCCAACTTTTATGATATTTTCTAAAGAGGAAGTGGTATCAGACAAGGCCAAATATTAAATCTAAACGTATAGACGTTTTAACAACCCCTATCGAATAGAATTGATATTTCATTTTATGAAACAAGTTCATTATACTGACCGCAAGATATAAGAAATGTTGAAATTAAATACAATTCCTGGTTTTCTTGCGACAACAACTAATCTGTATGTAGTGTGCCTATGTATATGAAGTTATCATATGTCGAACACGCTCTGGTAAATCGGACAGCCGGCCTGGCTCAGTTGGTAGCGCGCTCGACTCTTGATCGTGAGGTTGTGAGTTCGAATCCAGCCGGCGGCAGGTTGGTTTCCTGTCCTTCGGACGAGACAGTAAAAACAGAGGTCCCGTGTCACAGTAGGTGTCGGCACGTTAAAGAACTCTCACTGCTCAATGGCCGTAAGTGCCGAGCATAGGCCAAAATTTGAAGCCCTTCACCGGCATTTGGTGACGTCTCCATATGAGTGAAATATTATTGAGTGGGACGTTAAACAACAATAAACAAACAAACAAACTGGTAAATTGGATCATCTGCGAGATATATCTCTCATTGGCAGGTTGAAAAGGGTTATTTCTACTTAAATGTGAAAAATTGACGACAGAGTTATAACCTATTTCTGCTGTTATTAGCCCAGTAGTACTAACAATATTCCTTTATCTAATAGATAACGGAAATGGGATACATTTAATGATCATAGGGAAATAAGATACTGATGTGTTGAAACTATTTGTGAGTTTACATACAAACATGGTAAACATTGGACAAACACGGGCCTATAGAGGATCTTTGGAGTATTCAGATATCGGGCAAATAACACGGTGGATCTTGCATTCCCTTTCGATGTTTTCTTGGGGTTTTTTTGCTAATTGCAAACAAGATCAATATATAGCATGTTCCCATTCTGTCGCGGGTCCAAAATGCATCGAGGCATTTTATTTTTGAAAATTCTCTTGCTTGACGCCATCATTTTAAGTATATTATTAGCAACAAGTCATTGCAACTGTGTTGTTTTTCTGTGAAATAGAAAATGTCGCATAGCTTTCAGTGGTAAATCACATGATTAAATACAAACCTATCTATTTATTAAAAAAATGAAAATCGTTAAGTATTATGATAAAATGGACCACCAGTGTATATATACACCACCATATGGTTGGAGGATAATGTGTCTCACTATTGGCAGTGTGTGTTTCGCTGGATCTAAGCATTTTCGTTTAATTTACTTTTAGTAAATTAACTATTCACACAGGTTACACTGACTCTGGGCATCCCAAGGATTAATACTTTGGTATCTAATATGATATTTTGTAACCTGATTTTCTCCTCTACATTATACATTTGTCGCAACCATACAACTGAAACACACACTTATGAGAATATGTATATGTCTTTTTTATCTGTTACTGATTTTGCACTCGAGTTCACTTTATAAATTTTTTTTTTGTTGACCATGAATTGCATTGTCATCATTTTATTGCGTGGAGTTAGACGTACAACCATCATGTGACCCTGACTCATTCTTTACAGTAGACGAGACATAAATTACAATTCTTAATTGGCGTCTTCTCCGTTTAGCCAACTAATGTATTTGAATTAATCTGTGCTGATTGTTATTGATTACTTGTTATTTCGTTAAATCGGTAGGTAAATGTTGTAAACACAAACATGACTTCACATTTTATATCTTGCTTTCTGACTGGCTGAAAAAAAACTATTCGAATGTGTTTTATTTTCTTTTTATTGGTGCTCAGGTAGTTTTGTATTGGGATGGTGTCAGAGCGGACTTGCATTTAAAATGTCATTTTTAGTTTAAAGTGGCGCCAAATATATGCACTTTGTAATAAAAAGCCGAAACGATCACCAAACGTCAGTATTCTGACATTCTTGACTAACATTTTATTCGATTAAGAATGTTTGTCTTTGTCGACTTGTTTATTTATTCTTTAGAAACCCTTAGTGATTTCATGTAAGCATTTGAATATTTAAAGGTAGCATATTTAATAACTAAGTATTTACGAAAATCACAGATAGAACTAATCTTCAGGGTGTCTAGGAGACAATATACAAATCCGGTGAACATTGGACAAACATGGAGTAAGCATCCTCTGTTAACCACAGTCCACAGTCAAATTCCAATGAAATTTATGATATATAAATCCTGGTCACACGCGGTACAGACGACCCCACAACGGCTACCGAACAGAAAACTCAACATTTCATTTAGTGAAACATAGTAATTGCAAACAGGTCAGGAAATAAAAGGCCACAATTGGTATCCATGGGAATGCCACCATCGCTGCAAATGTCCCATGGGAAACTTTCGAGTTGGGGAAAAGGTCAAGCGCGGTGAAAAGGTCATCAGGCAGTTTAGATCTGATTGGCGAAAGGGAAATACAGTATATGATCGTACTAGATATCATTCTCGATAAAGGGACTTCATATTTTATTACAAGATCCCAGCTTCACTAAGCTTAAGCACTTTGTAAATTGGTGACTGTGGGTCCTTAGCTTTGAGCAAAGAAATTGCATTCATGGTTAAAGTACGCATAATTTCCATTTCTGTAGATTAACATGATAATTGAAATATGCATATATTTCAGAAATATGAAATTATCCTACTATAAATTTGTACAACTTTGTCAAATTCCGGTAAGATTTTTGGGGATTTTACCAGCGTTCAAAAATTGTTGGTTTTATAAAAAAACAAAGAAGAAAATAACATATTTGACAAATATATATGTCCCATGACTGTATATCTCGTAGCATGTTAATTATGTTAATTTTGAATATATAAGAAAGGAAAACGAAAGGCCACCAAACTACTCACTGTTTATGTTTGTGTAAAAAGGATACAAAAATACCTCAAGATTGATTTACCTAGAAGATTAATTATGTTTTGCAATCTTTTGTTCTTGGCTATGGATCACTGGTGGTAAATTTCCGCCTAACACCTGGAATCAAAGTTACTGTACTTAACGTTCATTAGATGAATCGGCCAAATTAACGAGTAAGTGCAAATGCATTTTTATCATTAAAGGGATCAACGTAATAGTACCCTTAATGTATATCCTTGGCCGTCCTACTCATAAGTAATTATTTTGACTGCGGTTTAAAATACGTAGGGGAGTAGACTTTTTTACCGCTTTAGAAATAAAACACTTACAATTGCATCCTCTGTTAACCACAGTCCACAGTCGTTTTAGTATTTAACTATGAGATGAATTGATCATGCTTCACAAACAAACTTGATATAAGTTACTATATTTATTCTTCTCAATTCTTAAGAGTATGAGATGAACTGTTCGATGCAACACAAAAAGACCAATATTAACATTGCCGCTGACATAAAAATTATGATAATAACGATATTAAGATAATAATATAACTTGTTCCATGATAAACTGATAGTGACAATCAGTGACCAGGTAAATACAGGTCATTTGTAAATTGTTAAGATATAACAATGGCAAGTATACTGAACAACAAACAAACAAGCTAAAAATTATGCCAGGTGTATATTGCCCATAGCCATGCCCACTATTTGGAAACATAGTTTCCTCAGAAAATCAAAGTCGTAAATCTAGTCTTTTGACAGTGTCTGCAATATTAAAAATCTCAGATACCGAAATATAAAAATCTCAGATACCAAAGTATAAATCAATAGGATGTCCAGGACATAGATACAAATCCGGTAAAAATGGACAAACACGGACCTCTGGAAACCAAGAGGTGGGATCAGGTGCCATGGAGGAGTAAGCATCCCCTGTCGACCGGTCACACCCGCCGTGAGTCCACAGTCAAGTCCAATGAAACACGTGAGGAGTGTATCCTCGTCACAATTGGTACAGACGTCTCAACAACCGCCAACGAAAAGGCAACTCAACATTTCACTTAGTGAAACAGAGTAGTCGCAAACAAGACTATTATACCGACCATAAAATTTGCGGAACGTTGACATTAAACGCGGTTTTCGATATCCCTGTGTCAATAATTTGTCAGTGAGTAGTTTACCTCTGTATATGAAATCTTCATATGTTGTGCACGCCCTGGCATATCGGATCATTTGTGAAATATAAACTCCATATGCGGGTGACTGAGGGATATTACTACTTAAATGTGGAAAATTTACGATGGGAAAGCCGAAATCGTCGCGTTTATCGTATAGCTTAGTTGCTAATTTCCCGTCTGTGTTTATATTAAGTAAAATGTCTAAGTATGAAGCGTGTGTACTTGATTCTGTTGTATCTTTAATTTCTAGTTCTCTGGGATATATCGCATTGACATATGTATGAAAATTGTCATTATTAATTGACAAAACGTCGTCGATATATCTAAATGTCAAATTAAAGGACACCGCTAACTTTTTCTTCTTTTGATTCAGCAGTTTCTGAATGAAGTCTGCTTCGTATGAATAAAGGAACAGGTCGGCCAATAAAGGAGCACAATTGGTTCCCATAGGAATGCCGACAGTTTGTTGAAAGACCACGTCTCCGAACATTACAAATATATTGTCTATTAGAATTCCAGCATGTTTTTTATATCAACTTCAGTATACTTATGTGTAGAATCAGAGTGGTGTTTGACCTTTTTGATGTCCAGGATATAGGTACAAATCTGGTAAAAATGGACAAACACGGACCTCCATAAATCAAGACGTGGGATTAGGTGCCATGGAGGAGTAAGCATCCCTGTCGACCGGTCACACCCGCCGTGAGTCCACAGTCAAATCCAAATGAAATATATGAGGAACTAAGCTTCGTCACAATTAGTACAGATATCTCAACAACCGCCATCGAACCGGCAACTCAACATTTCACTTAGTGAAACGAGTATTTGCAAACAAGACTATTATAGCGACCGTAAAATTTGCGGAACGTTGACATCAAACGGTGTTTTTTATATCGCTGTGTCAATAATTTGTCAGTGAGTAGTGAAATGTTCATATATTGAACACGCTCTGTGGGTTATTGTGGGATATTACTACTTAAATGTGGAAAATTTACGATAATCGAAATCGTCGCTTTTGTCGTATAGCTTAGCTGTTAATTTCCCGTCTGTGTCTATATTAAGTAAAATGTCTAAGTATGAAGCGTGTGTGCTTAATTTGGTGTATCTTTAATTTCTAGTTCGCTGGAATATATCGCATTGACATATGTATGAAAATTGTCAGTATTAATTGACAAAATGTCGTCGATATATCTAAATGTCAAATTAAAGGACACCCTAGCTTTTTAGGTCATCTGAACCAAAGAGTCAGGGTGACCTATTGCGATCGTCTTTTGTTTGTCGTCGTCCGTCGTTAACATTTACACATTTTCGACTTCTTCTCAAGAACCAGTAGCCCAACTTTAACCAAACTAGGCATGTATCTTCCCCATCTGAAGCTGCATTTTGCGAATGTAAAGGGGCTAGGACCCATAGGGCCCCAAAATTGGTCAAAAAGGACCAAAAACTTCGCACTGCTTTAAAAATTTTCTCATGAATAAATGATCAGATGCCTTTTAAAAATTTGGAGGCATAATTGTAAAGTCAATATCTACAAAGTTTGCGAACGAAAATGAAATCTGTCTATTAACGAGCCACTTGGGGGCGCTTCAACAACACAGGGTACAATTGTATTATAAATTGTATAGTAACTAAAAATTGATCGACTTTTTGGATACAAATATATATTAAAAAGTTGTTAGGAATTATGCAAGGATCATTTTGACAAAATTTCAAGGTCAAGGGCTCAAAGGTCAAGGTCACAGGCACCTAAATTAAATGAAAATATAGGATATTTTGTTTAAATTATCGACATTTTTTACTACTTTTCCAGAACCATTATGCCAATTTGAACCAACTTGACAGGAAGTATAACGATGAAAAGCCGCCTAAAATTTTCGGATGAAAAGTGCCTAGGACAAAACACGGCTGCCATGGCTAAATATAGAACAAATGAGTCAGCAAATATTTTTGATTTAGTATATGTATCTCCAAAAAACCCGTTACCTTTAAATGAGCGGCTTGCAAAAATTTACCAATATTTTATTTTGGTGAAAATTTTCAGATCGATCCTTATGAGTTATTAACCCCTTTTGTCAATTTTTCATAATTTTGGATGTTTTTTGAAATTATCTTGAATAGTATAATTATAAATAAAGTAAAAGTGAAAGAAGCAAAAATGTTCAGCATGATCTACACAAAAGTCAATGGGGCCAAAATTGTCAGGTCGCCCCATATGGAGTAATTTACCCTTTTAACTGGGTTTCTCATGTTTCGGGCTGTTTTTTTTACATTATCTTGAAATGTATGATAGATAGAGAGAAAGTAAAAGAAGCAAAATTGTTCAGCACGCAAAGATCTACAAAAAAATCAACAGAGCTGAAATTGCCGGGTCGACTCTTATGGGAGTTACTTTATTGATTATCATGTTTTGGACAGTTTTGCACTATTACTGTGAAAAGTATAATGGATAGAGAGAAAGTGAAACAAGCAAAAATGTTCATAACACAAAGATCTATAAAAAAAATCATAGGGCCAAAATAGCCGGATCGACCCTTATGGAGATATTTCTCCTTTTAAGATGACTTCTCATGTTTTGGACAGGTTTGTCCTATTATCTTGAAAAGTATAATAGGTAGAGAGGAAGTGAAAGAAGCAATTGTTTTCAGCAAACAAAGATCTACAAAAAGTGAAGAGGTCCGAAATTGTCAGGTCGCACCCTATTGGAGTTATTTCCCCTTTTATTGTCCAATTTGAGACATTTTTGACTTCTTCTCAGGAACCAGTTTTTTAAAACCAAACTAGGCATGTATCATCCCCATGTGAAGCCGCATAAAGTTTGTGAATGAAAAGGGGCTAGAGCCTATAAGGGCCCCAAAAGGACCAAAACTCTTCTTCTCATGAACCAATTATCATATGACTTTCAAATTTTGAATGCATGATTGTACAGTCAGTATATCTACAATACTGCGAATAAAAACGAAATCTGTCAATAAACACTCCACTATGGGTCGCTTGAATAAAATAGGGTACAGATGTATACAAATGGCTTAATAACTTAAAACTGATGGACTTTTGTATAGAAAGATATATGAGAAAGTTGTTAGGAATTATCTAAGGATCATTTTGACAAACTTCAAGGTCATGGGTCAAAGGGCAAGGTCATAGACACCTAAGTAAACAGAAAGTATAAGTTTTTGTCAAATGTTAGACATTTTCGATCTCTTCTCAAAAACAAGTGGACTAATTTTAACCAGACTTGATGATGCTAAAAAGTCTCTCTTTTAATTTTTGATGTAGAATTGTTGTGTAAAGAGAAGAGATGTCGTATGTTTTGATACTGTGAATCTGAGAATATTATGTGCCTTCAAATTTTCTAAAAGTTGTTTAGAATTTTTAAGTATACACATCTGATTTACACCGCTTCTGGAATAAGCAACTATATAGTATTGCTGAAATTTCTCCTTAATGGAAACCTTTGAATCATGGGAAGAAACCCAGGTGCCAGTCCATCCGGGAAAGACACCTTGCCTTTGGTGGAACAGACTGTTACTGGCCTGTCTGTTCCAGTGAATGGTAAGCGCCAATATTCTGAGTAGTATTGACCAGTGTACTATATTTGTTTCGAAATTCTAATACATGTAAATCTGTTTTAAATTCCAGCTCAATTGGTGAAGTCTTATTGACACAAACGATCGTCTTAATAAGTATTTTTTTTAATTTTATTTTTAAAAAACTTTGATATTATGTTTATATTTTTATCGCGGTAAAATGGTATCTACTCCAAAACAAATTAAAATCATTAATTAGGCGTAAGATGGCTAACCATAAACGGCATTTCTCTTTAAAACGGAAACAGATAAATACATCAACTACACAGTGAACATGTCCTCATACGTTAGTGGTAAAATTTTATGGTATTTATACGCGTCGAGTCATGCGCCGTATATAATAATCTTGTGGCAACTAGCGGTGACTTGAGGTACTTGTATGCTTTGAGTCAGGCTCCGTATACAATGCTCTTGTTGCAGCTAGCAGTGACTTGAGTTATTTATACGCGTTGAGTCATGCGCCGTATATAATACTCTTGTGGCAACTAGCGGTGACTTGAGGTAATAATACATGTTGAACCATATAATACGCTTAGTAACTATATGTTATAAGCACTACCTCAGATATTTATACGAGTTTAGGTTTATTAGGCAAAAACATAAACACATCTTAAATGAAGTAAAAGTACAGATAACAAAGCGACCGGGTTATGAGCCTTGGAATGGCTACAGAAATATTAAACTCGTGAAAATTACATTGCGATTTATTTTGCATATGTCTAAGGTTTTGACTGACTTATGATTTCGATTAGTACACTGTTAAATACAAAGAAATACAGGTGCCAATATATCAATCGTTCAAAGAATCTGACCACATTATACAAATATGATGAATATCAGACAAGCACGAAAATACAGAGGTAGAATCAGGTGCTATGGAGGAGGTTACATTGATTGCCGATACGTCATAAACCCACAGTCAAATCGAAGTTTAAAACAAATTAGGTAATAACATCTGGTCACAAGCAATAAAGACGATTCGAACAAGTTACTTAGTGATGTATGGTAATTACAGAGACGGTCAGTTATTACAACGATATAAGAATTATTTTCTTATGTTCTTTAATGATCATCAGTTGACCTTTCTTCAAGTGTCTGATACATGGTTCTCCATGTGCTTTTGTGATGTCATTTGATTGTGACGTCATAATCACATAAGTGTTTGACGGGCCATTTAAATGTTCCGTCATAATGAAAAAGTTTGCCATAAGATGTCGTGTCGGGCATTTGGCGATAGGTCAATTCTTAATGCCGCCTCTAGAACCTCCTATTTCTTTGACATCCGTCATTTTTATATATCTTAAAGTTAGGAATATTGCATTTCATTAATCTTATGATTAACTAGTGGGGGTGTTAAAATTGTTTCACTTTTACCAGACATACTTTTAATAGTCGTCAACATGGGTTCAAGTCCCGTTGGAATATTATAAGCTTTCCATTTTTCTGACAGAAGTCCGAATGGTCTTTTCCGGGTATACTATATCCCAGTTCTCTCCTCCACCAATAAAAGCAATATATAACTGACGAATCGTTGAATGTGGTGTAAAACACACTCTTTGAATTATCGCATAACCACAAGTAAAAAAAATCATTTCTCTGTTTCACATTAAATATTTTAGAATTATTCACAAAAATAAGATTTAATCAGATCCAATACTGTAATATATATCATGTTAAGAAAGGTCACTACGTACTTACGATAAGATATATGAGGATTGGCTTATGTTTGTCTTTTAGCCAAGTAAGTGATCTTTACAGTACAGCCTAATTAGCGATCGATCATTTTATAGACACGAAAATGTACTGATATCCTCATGAAAGAGAAGTATGTAAATGTAATGTAATTGTTATTAAACATATTCTGCATCCTTCCATAATCTGATCCTGTACATAGAATGTACATATTTATATATGTTTATACCTCGTTTGAAATATAATTAACAATACTTAAATTAAAGTTTTACAAACGAGGCCAAAACAAATGCTCAAGACGATCGTTTCTGTCAATAAGACTTTCTTCATCAGTTGAGGTCGAATTTAACGTAAATAAATATTTCCGAAAGAAAAAGTGGTATCCTACAAAGCCAAATAATAAATCTTAATATATTACAAAATCCGTATAATATAATCGGTTGGTACCGAATATATGGTAATAGGTTTATATATATATATATATATATATATATATATATATATATATATATATATATATATATATATATATATATATATATATATATATATATATATATAAACCTATTACCATATATTCGGTACCAACCGGTATATATATATATATATATATATATATATATATATATATATATATATATATATATATATATATATATATATATATATATATATATATATATAAAAACATATTATCATTAATTAAAATCAATATGTTAGAATGCTCAAGACGATCATTTCTGTCAATTAGACTTCATCAGTTGAGGTCCAATTTACAAAAGATGTATTATCATTCTCTAGAGGTAAAGTGGTATCATACAAGGTCAAATAATAAATCTAAATTTATAGCCAAAATCCAGTGGAAAGAGATGAATATCTTAGTTTTTGAAAAATTTAGAATTGAAATGGTTTATTTATATCTTTGGGGACTCAAACGGCCCCCAGAAGTGACAACGACCCAGTGGTTATAAATATCATTAACAATACCTAAGTAACAATTTTACAAAACAGTGACAATACCTGTATAAAATTAAAAAAAAAATCGTTAACCGTAAGAAAGTTAATAATAATACACACAAACGTATTCAAAGTAAGGATCAGGTGCTATTGCGGTGTATGCACCCACTAGCCAACTAGATGTAACCATAGTAATTCCGTGTTCATGAATTAACTTTAAAGAACAAATTTTTAATATTTCAGTTACGAAATATTTCTGACATTACGAAGTACAAATATAAGGATTATAACGTATTATTTATCAAATGGATGTACAATTTCTGACGCTACCTACATACAAATATATCAAGGGGAATTAAGAGCATATGAATTTACATTTGACGTCATAAAAATGTAATTTTACATTCACTGACGTCATAAAAATGTAAATATACATCCTTTGGTGTTATAAAAATGTAAATTTACATCCTCTGACGGTATAAAGATATACATTTACATCCTCTGACTTCATTTTGGAATAAATTTACATCGTATGACGTCATAAATGTAATAAGGTACAGCCTCGAACTGTAGAACAAATAATTGTCAACTGTTATACTGGATATAACAATATAGGAAGTGATACTGAATAATATCAATACATGTGACTTTGTGTCTTTTTATCTTCCGATATAAGTCCATTTAATATCCTCACGACAACTTCGAATATATGACGTAAGACCAGGGAGTAAGTGATTCTCAACGAAGTGCCCTATCTTAGTATTTACAATGAAAATTGTACTTTTAAAATATTTAATGAGAGAGAGAGAGAGAGAGAGAGAGTCACACAGAGAGAGAGAGAGAGAGATAGAGAGAGATAGAGAGAGAGTCACAGAGAGAGAGAGATAGAGAGAGAGAGAGAGTCACACACACACACACACACACACACACACACACACACACACACACACACACACACACATAGAAAAACAGAGTTTCCCCGAATTAAATGTAAAGCATCAGTGGTTTGATTAATCATGGGTTATATAACATATTGACGTTAATATATTTAACAACTCCGGGGTTATTACATTCAAACATTAAAGTACAACATTTGTTTTGACAGAAAACATATGGTATTGATGTCTCTCACTTTACTTTTACAATCGGATTCATGTAGAACTTCAATATAAGAAAACTTTAATTTGTTTTATAATAATGATGATGAGAACGTATTAAAAAGATTCCAATTACAATCGTCAAACAATATAATTATGTGAAAAATTTTATCTAAACTGTTTTTTTGTTTTGTTTTTTTTTTTTTGCAGAAATTTTGCAATGTTTCAGTTTTATTTTTGAAATGTGTTTCATAAGGCAGTTACTAGGGTATTGTACATTTCTTTAGCTTTTAACCTGACTGTTCCTTTCCAAACCGTTCTGTTGAAGAACGGCAGGCCACATTTATTTACTGCGACATTTAAAACAAGATGCCGAATGTCATGTAGCTAGACGAATTAGAACATTTACTGCAATGTAATAATCACTTTACGTAGGTAAAAATTGGTATATTACAGTTATCCTGAAATTGAACAACAACAAATCCAAACAAACAAACAAACATGAACACATCACACAAACCTTACTTTTGTTGATTAGTTGGTATGATAATGTTGTCAGTTCACCAACTTGTAATAATTATACTCGAATTATTTAGTTGATTACAGCTTATTTCTCTATCAATTGGAATACCATTCAGTGCATAGTTTTGAAAATACCTCGTCATTTATGACGAACACGGGTGAAAAGGTGATATTCTGAGTTCTTAAAACCTAAGTAAGCCACGGCGTTAAACGATTGGATTTATACAAAAATTATTTGTCTACTACCGCCAAAACCGGGTGACAAAGAGCTTTTTCTCTGGATCCGGCAGTCCTATTAATATTTTGGTTAATTTTTTGTAATTAGTCACAATTCACTCAATCTTTTTTCAGGAAAAATATTTATAGATTCATCTCTCACAATAGGATTTTATGTTGTTTTTGTTTATATCACCATCAACCTTGCGGTCGTGTCTTGTCTGTCCAACTTCTACATATTTTGAATTTCTTCTCGAGAACCAACGGGCCAATTTAAAACTCATTTGGCTGTTACCATCTCCATGTGAAGCAACACAACGTTAGCAACCAGGGGGCACTCCAAGTGGCATAGGGTACATATTATTCAATTGGCTTAGTAACTCAAAACTGATTGACATTTAGATACGATGATTTATGAGTCAAGGTCAAAGGTCAAGATAACAGACAACGTAATTATAGGAATTAAAAAAATAATTCTCGTCTGCTTTTACACATTTTGTTACTTCTTTGCGAATAATAATGGGCCAAGTGTAACATTAGCTTTAGTTCTGATTCTTGTTATGTGGCAAGTGCAACCAAAAATGATAACCAACGTACACTATAAAGTTGGCCTTTCTACTCAAGATATGTACTGTAACGTGTGGAATGAACGAAATCAGATATACAGCTATATTAGTACCCTGTACAGTTTCACAGGGTCAAAAATGGGTGCTTACTTGAAATTCTACAAAATAAAACACTTTTTGTTGGCAATTTTAATGAATGTCAACCTTCTAGAGAATATATATATATATATATATATATATATATATATATATATATATATATATATAAATGCTATTTTTTGTCACCTTATATTCGACTTTTGGCAATACTCCAGTATCTCATTGTCAATGAATATTTCATCATGAATCAAATTTTATTACTAAAAGGGGGTTTGTAATTCCACGGGTTGTAAGTTTCACGTTAAGCTTACCTGAAACGCTTGCGATTTTTTGAATTCGCGGATTGGTAATAACATACACCAACACCAGGTCTTTTACACACACACACACACACACACACACACACACACACACACACACACACACACACACACACACACACACACATATATATATATATATATATATATATATATATATAGTTTAATTATAGGTTATTCACTGTTTCCTATATATATATATATATATATATATATATATATATATATATATATATATATATATATATATATATATATATATATATATATATAGTATCATTATAGGTTATTCACTATTTCTTGAATTCACGGATTTGTCCACACTGTGAATATAGCGAATATTAAGATGTTTTAAGGTACATTTGGGGTCAGATGGGGTAGGATTAAATATAGAAACACATGAGGAAAATTGAATTTTTTAAATTATTATTGATAAGGAATTGACAGAGAAAGAGGTATGTGGTCATCGGAAATTGTCGATATATTGATGACGAGGTCAAAAGTTATTGATGACTTTAAACTTTGATCTGTAGTCTTAAAATGTGATAATTTTAGAGCCATCAGTAATAGCAACGGGGATCATCAGAAAAATAATCAAATGTTAAGCTTGATTAAATTGAGGTCTTCAGATTCAGATGTTTTAATCTGATAGTTCTCTTCTGAGCAGTTTTTACCGTTTGTCCGTTAATGTATATGCAATGTCAACCAATAGCATTATGAAAAGTATGTATACCATCGATCTAGGCATGGGGAAAGTCAGGCGATAATATATAAATAATGTATATATTGGAGACAGACACAAATAAAAGAATAGTTAAGGATACTGGTATTAAAAGGAGTTAATGAATCAATATCTAACATCGAACACGTGACTCAGTATTTTAGATAGTTAAAATATTTACAGATAATAGGGTCATTACATCGTTTTTTCTTTTAATTATTTAAGTTGTGCCTTTTTGTACATTTTGTGACCATATCTCACTCGCTATAATGCATCTCTATATGTAAATGGTTTAACTGGGTCTTGTATCTTCACTGTAAAATATGATTTTGCTTGAATTTAACGTCATCTTCTATATTCTACATTCTGAATATCAAATATTCTGGTCTGCTTTTTATTTTGCAGATACACATATTTATAGGTACCGAGTTCTTATATCAGGGAAGGCATGGTGCATCAAATAATACCAATGGCCACAGTCCATACAAATGTCAAAATTTGTGGAACTGCATTTATAGTTGATGGGGTCATCATACGAAAAAAGATACCAAGTGACAGAGTAAAGAAAAAGCCATTATGTCATCTATTTATTCATTTGTTGATTTTGTGAAGTTTTTGACTTTGTGAATAAAAACTCGGGGATTTGTATTCATTGTGCAAGCAAGCCCACATTGATACAGCACCAGAATTAAAATTAAAATGTCATAGACTCTGGTAATCATGTTCAAACCATAAGTACAATCAGGTTTATGTAATAGTTTTGTTAACGTAAGGAAGTCACATTAGCCATTCATCTTATTTAGCGAGGCATGGAAGTTACAAATGAATATTTTTACATTTCAAGACCTTGTTACACGTGCTTTATCATGGAACATACTACGCAGACTGCCAAGCAAGTCTGATAGATTAAGCAATAATTACGTTCCCAGGGCAGACCAACTATTTGTACGTTAAATTATTGTTCAGTTATTTTTAATTGTTGTTTATTTGATATGCACAGTATCACAGAGAATAATTACAAATCATATATATTCAAATTTGACTCTGAAAATAAAAAAAAATATATATATATTGTAATCCATGTAAGGTAAATTAGATTTCAACTTTTCTACTCAACTTACTCTACTTAAACAATAGCATTCGAAACTGATTTCCAAGGTGACAAGACACACAAAAGTTAACTTGGTCTAGTTCATTGACGTACTAATCAAATATAACCAATTAAAGAACAGACCCATAACAGACGAGATGCAATCCATTAAAGGAAAATATTATGGATTGATATCATTTTAAATTATTTTCTGTAGATGATGAATGAGATGAAATGATCGGAACCTGGTATAAAAGGCGATGTGTAACAGAATTCGGCACAGTTGGAAATCCGTTCGTATCCCGGTATCAGTATTTGGACAAAGGTAACGTAAACATGTACTTTTGTGTGTGTGTGTATATATTATATATATATATATATATATATATATATATATATATACATATATATATATATATATATATATATATATATATATATATATATATATATATATGTCTGTGTGTCTGTGTGTGTGTACATGTGCTGTTTATAAAAAGTTAAAAAGTGTTCCTAGACGGATCCTTCAAAATTGTATATTTTCTTTTTTGGAAATTACATGACAAGTGGAGCATGCCTATATTCAGTGACTAAACTCAATACAAATATAACAAAATTAAAAATCTAAAACATTATGCTGTATATACTTTATATAGTTTATAGAGAGCTCACAGGACGACTTGGACCAAGTAGCTGTTTTTTCAATCTGTGTGTGTTTTATTCGGTAATGTAACTCTGAATAAAAAATAACGATAAATTATATTTTCAACAAAACTTTTTATGATAGATATTATAAGTCTCTAGGACCCAGTAAAAGAACATTCTTAGGAACTCTTAAGAAAGGTACTGTAATGATTATATTTTATGATAGATGAGTAGGGCCCATATATAGATATAAGGTTTCAGGGGAGAAACTAAAAGGGGAGTAACTCATGTACATCCAAATTGCTAATTACGGCCACGACGGTACTGAGAAATAGTGCATTCATATGGGGAAATGCATAATGTTCACTTCATTTAATATATGCTCTTTTAAAT